>MPUH01001146.1:0-22999 GCA_001970955.1 Stentor coeruleus
AGGGCTTTTTGGACAGCTTTCGGAATACTTAGGATTTCGTGTGAGTTCTTTTGTCTCACCTGCAATGGGATCTTTGTCATCTATAGAAAATATATACTTAGAGACAGGATTTAATATTGAAGTTATGTTTATTATGAGAGAATCTGGTATGACAACTTATAGATTTCATAGTATTGATCCTATATCATTAGTTATTCTTATGCTAGCTTCAGTTCCTGGGCTAATAGGGCTTTGTGCGTTCTTTGTGAGATCATATGAAAGAATTTACTATTTGGTGAAGAGAGTGCAAGTTGGATTTGAAGGAGCTAGTATTGCAGAACAGTATAACAAGCTTAAGAATCAAGAAAATAATAATAAACCAGACCCAGAGAATCTAGATCTCACTCAAAATAGAGAAAGGAAAAGTACTTTATATAAGGAAAATTAGTTAAAATTTAAAAAAATGTGTGACGAAATATATGAATGAAGTTAATATTGTTATTTTTTTCAATAGATTCATGTTTTATATTTTAAAGTATTTAGTAATTGACAAAATAATATAATAATTATCAAGGCTTATAGTTTAGGGTGATTATTATATTTACGCTAGAAATCCCTAGTATTTTGTGGGCCTTATAACAAGGTTTTTCACAAAAGTTTATATTTACTAGTTTTTGGATTTATAGTTAAAAATTATATTGTTATCAAATATATAAAATAGTATTTTACATAAACTATATGCAGGCGGATGATATAAAATAATGCTTCTTAAGAGATATAATATATTTTGCGGGTCTTTATAATAATATTTTAATAAAAGATTGCATTATGATTAAAAATCATTTTATCTCATCAATGCAATTCATTTGGAAGATAAATACGATTTCTCAAAAAATTTATAGAGTGATATTTGAAATGAATGTAATTTGGATAATTTTAATAATTAAATGGATTCAACACATTCTAATAGTTAGCATTAAGGTATGATTTACATTAATAAAATTAAATAAGTTACTTCATAAGGTATGTAAAAATCAAAATTAAGAAAACTTACTCATTAAAAAAAAATATAAATATTATCACACAAGCTTTTTTGTTCCTCGTTCAGTTCATTTATTTCAATCAAATACTTAAACATACAAAAAGTCTTAAGTCAATAAAATGTCATACTTTTAATTAACCTAATACTGACTATATCAAGCACTGCATAATCTATCTAAGACTTTAATTTATCACGTCAATATAATCAAAAATACCATAAAAGCCTTTAGCATAATTTTATTATTATAATATTCTTTCCTAATATTTATTCATCCCAACATACAAATACAAGTTTCCTTTCAATAAAACTCTATCCTTCCACAAATACTCCTAATATCCTTAATCAAAAGTTCAAATTTTAAAGTACTTTATTCAACAATAAAACTTAAATTATAAAAATAAAAGCAGCTTTCCAAAGCACTGAAATGGACCCTCAGCTTAAAAAATACAATTTCTAAAGTAAATCTTACCTTTTATCTAAAAACACATTTATTTCTTCATTTTCTTACTTTTATTTTCCGCATAGACTTAAGCCCGCCAATTGTCTGATAAAATATGTTATAATAATATAAATAATGGATTTTAGACTCCAATTATTTTTAGTGGTATCTGCACTTAAAGTGTTGGCTATCGATTTTAACGACCCTTTACAAGTTTATGCCCCTAGTATCAGTGGAATTGGTGGTGTTATTATAGCCAAACTTCAAGGCAATTCAAGCATGTTATTTTTTTCTGGTATCATTGATGAAGAAAATTACTCTCCAAATATGATGATTTACGATTACCATGCTGTTCAATACTCAAGCACTACTGATTTCCCTTCTGATAGAAGCTTCTATGGTATAGTCAGCTCATACGAAGTTTATGAAGGTTATGAAGGTTATGAAAGTTTTAATTACTCTATTGCAATTGTATTTGGAGGCCTCGGTCCAAATGGGGTTTCTTATGATTTTTGGGCTTACTATATCGACTTTGATTATTGGCTTGAACTTAATGTATACTTAGAAGACTCAGCTTACGACTTTGCATATGCGTCTTATTATGACTATGACAAAAATTTGACTAAAATTTATGTCATTGGGGGAATTAATAATATGAATAATTATCTACTAGAAGCTTATGAGTATTAATTATTTAGGCATACAATAGAAACAGAAGAAACTTTTCAGCTTAATGATTATACTGAATGCACAACTATTGGACTTGCTGGAGCTCAGGCTGTGTATTCTAATAATGTTTTGTATGTGTTTACTGGACAATATTATTCTTATGAAAGCGATCTTTTATATTACCATGGTCTCTGTTCACTTAATTTGAACAATTTAGAAAATAAATGGGTTAATGAAACTATACAAAATACATTAGAAAACTCTGCCCATGGTGGTAGTTGCTTATATAAAAACCAGATTTTTTACTTTTTTGGGTCTTCAATTAACTATGAAGGATTTGAGTTTAGTGATAAAATATATAAACTGAATTTAGATAATATTAATGAAGGATGGAAACAAGTTGAGTATAAATGCCCAGAAGATCAAGACTGTGCTAGAGATTCATTTGCATTTATATGTGATAATAATGAAGTTACTATTTTTGGAGGTAACACTAATAATGGAACAACAAATTCAATGTTCACTATCGACATGGAGGCTTTAATTTTAAATTCTGTGATGATTCAAACAGAATTTCCTACACCAAGAGTTTTTGCAACCTTAAGGCAATCTTCAACTAAATTGTTGCTATTTGGAGGTATGAATAAAGATGAGATTTTTAATGATGTTTGGGAATTTGAGTTTCAAACTGAAACCATGTCAGGAATATGGACTGCGCTTGCAATTTCAGGATCTTCACCACTTCCACGATATGGTCATGCAGCTGCAACTCAAGGTGCTTTTACAGTTTATATTGGGGGAACTTCAGAAGATGGTCGTATTCTCTCAGATATCTGGATATTGAACACAATATCAAATACTTGGACTGAAATAATCCCATCAGAAACTTCTGATTATAAAATCCCAACAATAACCCGAACATGTGCAATGCTTGATCTGCCAAAAATATATTTTATAGGTGGAAAAACCTATTCAGGTAGTAATTTCGATTTGTGGGAATATGATTTATCGATAAATGAACTGGTGAGAATACGGAAAACTACAAGTTCAGATATTGGAACTCATGGTCATGCATGCCAGCTTATAAAAAATAATGGTACTATATCAATATACACTTTTTATGGAGTAAAAAACAGTATGCATAACTTGTATTGTGGAATAAGGAAATTAGACATGACAGATAAAAATAAAATTACTGTTACGGTAATAAAAAATAAACCTGATTATATGAGATGCAGAGAAAATTTCTCTTTCTCATTCAATGGGATATCCATGCTTATTGTAGGAGGAGAAGTTTATCCTGATATTACTTTGAATGATATTTGGTGGATATATTTTTTTGAAGATGATTATTATGAAGAAACATCAGAAGAACCATTATACGAAGCTTTATCAGGATCTGCAGCACTTTCGTTTTCTGATATGACTTTTATATTTTCTGGATACCATGATGGAAGTTTTTCAAGAAATACTGATATAAGCTCATCACTTTATTTGTTAAATTTTGATGGATATGAAGTTTGTGGATATGGATATTATTTGTTTAATAATTATTGTGAATCTTGTGGTACAGGTACATATAAGCCAACCAATGGTGGAGAATGTTTAACTTGTCCTGAAGGAACAACTAATGATTTGCATGCAGCTACTCATATTTCACAATGTGTTCCTTGTACATCAGGACAATATTTTGATAGTAAAATCAAAGAATGTGTTGATTGTCCTGATGGCTCATATTGCCCTGTTGGAAGTTCTGAACCATTAAATTCTTCTGTTATAAAAGCAGAACAACAATCACAACCTTTAAATTTTGTCCAACCAGAAATGGGAAATTCACTTATTATTCTTGGGTTAGCACTTGGATTATCGATAATTATTTTTATTATAATTTTCTTTACTACTTTGCTTGTAAAAATTACAGCTAGTGTTCATGAATTATATAGAGGTGATCATATTGTTCCTAGAGGAGAAACTGGCTATGATGAAGACAGAACTAAAATTAGCTTTGTTGGAGGATTTTTTACAGGACTTGTTGTAATAACAATTGTTTTCAACTTTGGACTTTTTTTAATAAATTATTATCATAAGAATGAAGATGAAACTCGTAGCCTTGTCCCAGCGGTATCTTTAATCCAAGATCAGGAGTATATAAACAATCATTTGGTTTTAGAAGTTTATATGGCTTCTTATAGAGAGGATTGTTCAGTTATTCCTGAGATTAGTTCAAGTTTTTTTAATCTTACTTATTCGCATTTTGATGAAAAAAGTATAGGAAATAATTCTTATTCTTGTACACATTTTATAGATATTGACTTTAATGAATTGTTTAAATCAGAAGCTTCTATTGATCTATTTTTCTCAAGTTACACTTCAGATATATCCATAACTATTTTTGGGGAATCAGGAAATCCAGATGCTATAAGTTCATATACCCAAATACTCCAATCAACAGATGGCGATGTTTTCAAAGGGATCGATTCAAATATATTTTCATTTAACATAATGCCAGCTTATTACAATTATCAAACTTTATTTGGCCAAACTTATGAAAGCTTAGGTTTTCGTATTAGTCCTTCTTATACCCCAGAAATTGGATCGAAAATTTCTTTAGATAAAATTTACTTATCAACAGGATTTAAAGTAACAGTTGAATTGATTATGAGTGAATCAGGTATGACAACTTATAGATTTCATATTATGGACCCAATATCATTACTTATACTTATGGTAGCTTCTGTTCCAGGATTAATTGAACTTTTTGGAATGTTTTTAAGATCTTATGAGAAATTATATTTCAAATGGAAGAAGATACCAACTGGGGATAAAGGGTCTAGTGTTGATGAACAATATAAAAAACATTCCAAAAAAAATGAGCATGAAGAAGTGATGATGCAAAGCTTAGTAGAGAAAGGGAAGAAGAAAAAGAAGAAAGAAGAATATAATGAATAGGTTTAGTTTAAAAAAAATTAGATATGGGGTTTAGAGAGTGAAAAATGTTTTATTATAGTTGTTATTATAACTTTTAGAATTAGCTAGTATAAAATTTTGAAGCTGATTATGATAAANTAGTTGTTATTATAACTTTTAGAATTAGCTAGTATAAAATTTTGAAGCTGATTATGATAAATGTTAGCATCCCTATAATTATCCTAATTAAAATTCCACAACATCATTCCCTAAAAAGTCTTCAAATCATAAATTCTAAAAAATATGTCTTAATATTCAATCAAATGTCTTAAATAATACATAATATGGGTTGTTCAGAATCACTAAACTCAGAGGTAAGATTAATAGTAAACTTAAACACTCCAATATTTAAAACTAACCGAATTGACCACTCCGCCCCTGCAAATACATCTTTAAAAGACTTTTGCGCGCAGATAATTCCATCTAACATTAGTGCCGATTACCGTGACTCATGCAAAAATTACAAAGTCGTAATTAAAGAAAAAAATTATTCCATAAACGAAAACCTATCCCTTTATGACCTAACACTTAAAGAAAACGACGAAATTACCATAAAAGCCTCAATAACCGAACAAAAAAAAGTTGAAATTACAATGAAAATTTTCTACCCACAGCCAAAAGAAGTCACTTTAAACATCAGAAAGGACACATTAATTAGAGACCTCCTAGAAGAACATCCTCAATTCCGGTTTATCAGAAGCGACATTCAATTGGATTTCGATGAAAAAATTGAGAATTATGATATTGGGAATAAAATCAAACTTATAGTTTTAGTAGGGGATAATAATTGTGAAGATATCCAAAAATGGAAGATAAAAAAAACTGGGCTTATTTTAGAAGCTACTTGCATGAATAAAAATTGTGTTGCTTATAAACAAAGAATATGCTTAAGTTTAGGTCTAGGGACATTTGATATTGTTAATGAAATGAGTGGAGATAATGAAAGATATTGTATATGTTGTAAAGAGGTACTTGGTAAAGCTGTGAAATTTGGGTATTGCCATTGTGAAATCAGAGGCAATGAAACAGGAAATAATGGAAGTATGCTTGAAATGGTTGAGAGGACTAAAGATTATATTGAAGGGGTTTTACCTTTGAATGCTGAGAATTATTTAGTGACTTTAACGGAGTTGTTTAAATCAAATCATTAGATGATGGTTGATTTAAGTAATTAATTTTGTATGTAATTAAATTGGATTTTTTTTTTTGGATGCTTTTTTTGTAGGTTTTAGTATTGAGATTTACATGGAAAATGTGTATTGGTTGGGGTTTTTTGTTATAAGTTTTGTTTGCGAGTATTTTAGATAATAAGTAGATTGTATGATGAAATATATATTAAAATTAAGTATGCTTATAATAAACTCAATAAGTATTATTGGGAAGTTTATATAGGAAAAAGATTTATTGTATGATATTGTGATAATTTAGACTAGATATTTTATTGTCTATAAAATTATCTATAAATATTATTACGCAGTAAAAAAAAATATTTTTACTTAGAAAACCTACCATTTTAGTTAGACTTTAGGGTATGATTTCAGTTTAGTTTACGTCATAAGTATAACAATTAATAGCAAAATACTTTGTAATTTTCCCTACCTATCAATACAATAAAAACAGTTTTATATAAATTTAATATATAAAAAACAATAGAATATTCCCACTCTTAATTGTAAAAACTTCAATTTAGATACAAAAACTATTTTCTAATCAAATTATTTATTAAGCTGAACAATGCCAGACAAAGGATTATTTCCTGTTTTAGCAAATAATTTATACCTTTAATAAAGATTTTCTTTTTATGAACTTGAGTTTCTGTAAAGATTTCATTGAAACAAGATTTTTAAATTTTACCCATCGTTCAACTTGTTCAGCTGGTTCTAAAAATATTTTTTCTGCTTGGGTATCTCTATATTTTATAGCTAGTTGAAAAGATTTTTCATTGACTTCACAAGATTGATTGAGTGAAAGAATGAAATTTTTGTCTTTAGAGAATATTATAAGGAAAAGAATCTCGGGTTCTGAAAGAGATTTCAATTGGATGTCTAAAAAAGAAATTTTTATTGTAGGTTTATTGGGTGATTCTATTGGAAAATATTATGAAATATGATAAAGTATGAGATTAAGGTTGAGATATTGCGAGGTTTAGGTTTTATATGGTTAGGTTTTATGAGGATAAGAGATTTTTTGGAATTTTTTATATGGGAATTATGATAGAGGGAAGAAATCATATTAAAGATAGGGAAAGTATGGAAATTTTAGTTTTTGTTATGGTTTTTTAATGGAAGAGGTTTTTTTAAGAATTTTGTGTTTGGAAGTGGAATATAAAAATATTTTTTATAAAATTTCTATAGACTAGATCTTGCTTGTTATCTTATTGTATATCCAAAGCAATTTATAACTTATAAAAAATAGTAACTATATAAAAAATACATTTTTTTAATTTCCTCTATGCTAGTTTATAAAATATATTATTTATATGGTAAAATCTAAAAAGTATATATAAATTTAAGAAGGAACTTTATTTAAAACTTAAGCGTTTGCCACATGATTTATTCATAGCCTGTTCGCATTGTTCTATGATATGATTTATTTTTAAGCTTTTGTTACTTAAGCTTATACACCCTTTTTTCTCTTTTTTGTCTAAAATGTGCTTGTTATCTTTTATATATCTAGGTGATACATGTGGGCTACCAAGGTTTATAGGAGGTAATTCGTTATGGACAAATAAATTCTTAGCGGCGATTTCTTGAGTTTGTAACTCGAGTTTATGCTTGTTTTTCCTGCTTTCATAAGTTTGCCAATCTCCAGCAATACGAAAGATTTTCATTTTATCGTTTTTGCTCATGAAATCTGTTACATGAATTGTTCCTTGTTTTTCAGTGAGTTCGAGATTTCGCCAGTCAAAAACTTTTTTTGAATTTGCGAACTCTGAAAACATCCCAATTTCCTCTAAAGCTTTAATTTTCTTCTGCTTCTCAAAACGCAATGGATCAGGACTTAAAGGACATGCTGGTGAAAGAGGTATATTAATAGGCTCCCTTACAGACAAATGTCTTTTCCCAAACTCTCTTATTGTATTTAGTCTTTCTGGAAGGTTTACTTCATTCCCACGCTTGCTTATATATTCGTCTATAAGAGTTCTTGATTTTGATATAGATATTTTGTCTCTAGCACTTAAACTTTTTTCTTGCATATAGCTGTTTAGATTAGAAATATTATTGTCCATAACGCTTAGTTTGATAATAAATTTTGCCTTAAAATTATCAATTTTTTTATATTTTGCTATTATATTAGGGTAATACGATTAATAACTTTTAACTTGCTTTGCTTAGAGACTGCCTCTTAGTAATATTTAATAAGACTATACAATACAAGTATATTATAATATTTTTCTATCTTTGTATTATTATCATATCTAAATTTCAGTAATATTTACTAGAATGATTTAAAACTGCTTCATAACACATGATCTAATAATAATTTTAAGATCAGGCAAATACTATCAACATAATCCTATATATTATAAAATTATTAATAATCTAACTCATCCTTAAGGATACTTTCAGCTGATATCCAAGTTAAAAATTCATAATTCCTATATTTTACCTTCATAAAAACTCACTTTTTCTATAATCGTCCTTATCTAATCCTCAACCATAAATCAACTCTTTTCACATCTTTCAATCATATCCCATCACACAAAATCCTTCTACTAAAAAAGCCTAAATTCCTATAAAAATCCTAATCTTCTTCTAAGTTTTTTCTTAAAAAATAATCTTTTCTAATTCTTATCATTATCCTTAACCAAAATATTCCTATCGATGGTAAAGCATACAACATTCTTAATGATGAATTAACTAAAAAAAGGTGAAGATTGAGAAATCCTAATGATTAAATATCAATAAAAGGAGGAAAATATAAAATCCCTTATGAAGAAATGCTGATAAAATGAGGAGTATATGAAATCCCTATAGCTAAATTGCCTATAAAAAACTGGGGCTAATTAAATCATAAAATTGATATACATCTTGCTTCTAAAGGGCATATAAGCATCTTGAACTCGAAGTTCCTGAGGAGCAAGAAAAAGAAGAAACATATATTTAGTTCTTAGTAATCTCTTATAGAAATCTATAGAAATATTATCAGGTATATTCTCTATAATAAAAAAGTTTATATAAAAACATATTTTTAACTGAATATTTAAATACAAATCTAACATCTGACTACACTTCACATATTTTATTATGATAATAAAAATTTATAAAATCACAACATCAAATATACAGATTTCAGATGCAGCTGCAACACTAAGCAATCTTAGAATTAAAATATCAAATTAAAAAGAAAACCCTTCATCCATAACTGAACTCAAAAGCCAAAACTCAAAAATTTAATAACAACAAGTAATATTAAGGATAATATTTAACCTACTCATCTATAGAGTTGCTAAATTTATCAAGATTTTCCACTTTCATACGCTTATTATACAATTGTCTTTCATATCTGACATGATTTGGGTCAATATGCGGGCCTATAAACTTGGCAATTTTCTTATTAGCTAATTGTTCGTTATTGAATTTCTTCATAGCCACATAGAATTTCTCATAATCTTCTGGATTCCATTCAGTCCTTTCTTTAGAAAAATACTTATAACTTCTATTAAGCTTTTCTTCTGGGCTTTCATATATCTCTAAAATCTTACTCGCCACTTGGTCAATTGCGTTTTCTCCATTAAAAAACATAAGTTCACTAAAAAGCCCTGGACTTTTCTTTTGATTCCAAATATAACATTCAAGTTCACTTACTAATTGATAATCAAAATCTTTTGAATATAATTGACAAGTGTCATAATGAAAAAATGCTATCGAATCATCTAATTTACGGCCACTCATTTGAATTGCCCTTTCTATACATGGTCCTTCTCCTGATAAATATTGAATAAAACCTTTAGATGAATAATCTAAAGATAAAGCTAAAGTGTTTTCTTCAATACATTTCATTTCATTGAATTTATCGAATATACCTAATAAATTCATCCCTTCTTCTTCACAGAAATTATAAAACTTCTCATATAAGACTATTATATCAGGGCTTAAGTGGGAGATATTAGAAAAATCATTGATTTTTTTTATTTTGTCTGGGCGGGATTTTAGGTTCCTTCTAAACTTCTCGTTTTTTTGGAAGTTGTTTATTTCCCGATTTGTCAGTTCGATTTTAAAGTGATGCTTGGCTCTGATCAAAGATGTGTATATTAAATTCTGCAGGTAAAAATCAGCAACTTTTTCTAAGTCTTCAGGTACTTTAGGTGTTATTTTTTTAATAAACTGGAAAATCATGGGCAAGACAATTAAAGGCAGTCTGGGGATTTTCATAAACCTATTCGCGGCAAATAGGGTTTGTGATGAGTAACTCGATATATGATTCCTAAGCGAAGAGTAGCTTATGCTTGTATCTTCGATATTTTGATTCATTTCACTAGCATTATCGCTTTCTTCAGGTTTGTATTCTCCAGTTGATTTGATTTGCTCATATACAGTCGAGCCATTTATCCAGAATTTTGCATCTCCCCTTAGCCTGGTAATAATTCCTAGTATAAGTTCTTCTGTTGTCGTTGCTATTTAGTCTTTACATTTGAAGTGAGAACTATGTAGTAAAGCTAATTCTATTATATACGTTTCTAGTTCGAAGTCTTGCACACAGCATAGCTCTTTACGAGTTAATCGGCGCTTCACTTCCTTTTTAATTGTAGGTAAGGCTGATACACAAAGGGATGTTGAGTCGCCTTTTAATGGTTTTCGTGTGAAACCTGTTGTGTTGAAGATCTGCGTTCTTGATAGGTCACTGAACTTTGGTTCGAGGTTTTTCTGGAGGTTCATATTTATAAGCGAGGTTTAATAATTATTTATGGGTGGTTTGGTGGAAAATTTTATGGATTTTGTTAGATAAAAAGAGAAGGTTTTTATCATTTAATAAGGCTTTGGTTTTTTTGAAGGAAGAGGAAGTTTAGATTTTTTAGATGTTGGAGATGAAGATTTGGTGTTTAGGTTTTATTGGTTTGGTGATATAGACTTTTTTGAAGTTTTAGTTGATTTTTAGGAATATTGTTTGTAGGGTTTCAGATGTAGTTTAGGAAATTGTGTTATAAAATTTATAGTTAATTAAAATCGGTTGTGATTAGGATTGAAAATTACGGTTTTTATTTAGGAATTTATTAAATCAAGTTGTGGAATTAATTATTTATGGCAAGTTTAAATTTACCCTCATAAATAAAACTAATAAGCAACCATAAAATTTTAAATCAATCAAAAAATACAATAAAACAACAAAATACACATTCCATGACAAAATTATAAACAAAAAAAATATATCAATACCTTAATCTATTAAATAATACAAAAACCATGCATTCCAAACACTAGCCACCCTGCCCATGCAATTACAAAAACAAATTCTAAAAACCTAAAACCCACCAAAAAAATAGCCAATCCAAAAAAAGCCTCTCATTCCTAATTCACAAAACCTAAACCATTTTTAATCATTTCCTAAAACCTTTTAAACCCATAAACATATTTTTTTTACTTATTATATTGAGAGTTCACTACCATTAAAATCTCCGTAATTTTCCCCAAAGTTTTCAATCCATTAATAACACTATCATCATTTAACAACTGTATAATCTGTGCATAATTCTGATCAGTTTGTATCTCTCTATCAATAAACCCAACATTAACTTTACATCCATTAGCCATAACAACATGAGGGCTTTCTAAAAAACTAATATCAGAAATAATCTCTTGTTCACTACTACTCGATAAAGAAAAACCTTGACTTTCAGGACTATAAGCTTCAATACCTTTCTTTGGTGCCTGAAGAGTTCCAATCCTATAATTATTTTTTATCATATCCGGGCTTAAAACCATATAAGTTGCATATTCTTGTCCAGAAGTTTCAGGGGTAACTTCTAAAACTTGTTCTTTTGGTGAAACAATTTGAATTGTCTGTGTCGGTGAAGAAAAACTCTGGTCAGGAAAAGTCTCAAAGTGTTTTTCATGGTTTTTTAAAGGACTATTTTCAGTAAAAGTACATGAAGCTTCAGTTTTTAAAGGTTCTTTTAAAGACCCATATGTTTCACTTGTTGACTGACTTTTGCTTTGTGTTGTGTCAAATAAAGAAACCCGTTTACATTGATGACTAACCCCAGAATATTGTGTTTTAGGTTTTTTACCAGTCAGAACTGGAGTGAAAACTCTATGTTTATTTTTTTCTATATCAGGAGTATTTAGGTTATTAGCTTGTAATGGTCTTCTTGGGGACTCGAAAGTACTCGTCATGATTTTTGATGCAAAATTCTTCGACCAACTTGATATGTTTTTAACTATATTATTACCAAGTAAGCTTTTATTAAGTTTTTTCTCATACTTTTTATTGATAATAAACGATGTGCTCACTTTTCTTGTAACTTTTTTCAGATCTTTTGCTAGTTCTAGACAATGTATTGGCTTTTGAGGAACAAGAAGGGATATTTCATCAATTGGATTATTTTGAGGTAGGATTCTACCTTCAGGGTTGTTTTCTTTGTCGTAGTTTTTAGGGAGTTTGGTAGGAACTGGGGAAAAAACTTGTCTTTCAGGACTTTCTGGGCTTCTGGAGTCATGTTTGCTAGGACTGCGAGGAGGTTTTTTCATGTGTGTGAACTTTTTTGATATGGTTTTGAGATCTTTTATTTTACCACAGGGTGCTAGGTTTATTATTCCAAAACTTGGCATTTCTGCATTAGGCTCAGTTTCCATAACTTGCTTTTATATGGGCATTTATGCACTTTTCGAATTTGACCATTTTGGTTTAAAATATAAGAAACCGCGGTTTTACCAGTTATGCTTTTAGGGAATGAAGGGGGGGATTTTGTTCTTAGGATTATGGGTTTTAACAATGGTTTAAGCTTGGATTGATAGATTTTTTATAGAGGATTTTAGGGTGAGAATATGATTGAAGATAAAACCTGCGGCAGATGTGAATTTAAGGGTTTTATGGTAAAGAGATGGTTAAAAAAGCTAAAGATACTTTTTTTTCTATAAATTATCTTCAAATCCTTACTTCCAAACACAATAATAAAATGCTAGCTGAAAAAATGCGTCGTGGGCAATACCATATCAGTGATGAAGTGCCCTCACTAATTGACATCTCAATCGATGTTGTATCCAACAACTTTAGCTTATATCCAAGTTTACCAGGGTTAAAAGTCCAATACATAATCGACAAAATAATAGACAAAGTTAGTGAAAATTTACCTATAACAATAACAGCACCTAATATCGAACATGAGTCTTATTGGAAACGATCATGTGAGCGTCGTTGGAAAGTAGTCACAACAAATGAACATGGGTGGTCTTGGAAGCAAACATACATAGAAAGACATATGCAAGAGCTTCTAAGTAAACATTCTGGTGAAGATATAACAATCCTTACAGAAGCTATAAATTCTACAAGGAATTTTATTTTTGGTATGGATATTGAAGAACTTCCTTCACATTTGGATTTAAGGATACTTTTTGGTAATGTTCCTTGTATAAATCGTTTAAAAGTGAGTTTTGGAGCTAAACATTTAGGTTCTGAATATGATAGATCATTATTTGGTATGAGAATGACAGATGCTGCTATATTAGCCAAGTGTATAAAAAACGCTCAATGTTTATCTTCATTATCTTTACCTTGTAATCTTATTGATGATGAACTTATTAAAATGCTCACAAGAGGATTTCTTATGAATAAAACCCTTATTGAACTTGATTTATCCCATAATCGTATAAGTGATCATGGGGCTAGAAGAATAGCTAAGTATCTTTTCCATACAGAAGTACTTATTTCTTTAAATCTTAGTGATAATCATATACAATATGAAGGGTCAAGATGTATTGGCCAGGCATTAAGAAACAATCGATCTTTACAGATTCTAAACTTAAAACATAATCGACTTGATGATAAAGCTGGAGCAAAACTTTGTAATGATTTACAACAAAATTTAATAGTCAGATCACTAAATTTAAGTGCTAATATGCTTTCACAGCTTTTTTGTGAGAAACTTACTGAATTGCTTTCTGAAACAAATTCCCTTATTGACCTTGATTTAAGTTGTAATTTATTAGTTGATCAAGAAGCTGAAGATAGTATTAAAAATGAAATGATTAGAGCAGTTGAAGGGTTAAAAGAAACTCTAAGCAAAAATTGTACTTTGCTTAAGTTGGATATAAGGAATAATGGTTTACCTAGATGTAAATTGTATTTAGATTTGGAAAAAGATATAACTGAAGTGGTTTTAAAACATGATTTAGATTTGAAGGATATACCATTGTTTAGGGTACAAACACCTTCATCTAGAGATTCAAGATCGCGTGAGTCGGGTAGTGCAAGGAAAGACCGTAAATAAAGTAGATTTAATTATTATGATAAGATCGTAAATTAAAATTTTTTTGATAGTAATTTTGATTTGGTTTTATGAATTATCATTAGGAATCATGGTATTTATTTGAAGGAAGTGGTTTAGTGTTGGATATCCGAGGTAGTATAGTGGTAAGTATTCCTGCCTGTCACGCAGGAGACCCGGGTTCAATTCCCGGCCTCGGAGTTTTTTTTTTGATTTTCAGGTTTGATTGTATTTGCATTAGCCTGTATTGTTAGTAGCTTATCCAGTTGAAGTTTCATATAAATAATGTATTTTAAACTTTTTTTTCAAAAAATCATATCATCTTCAGACAAAGTCCATAAAAAAAACGCATATACAATAAACTAAATAATCTTCAACTAAGATTTTATATAAAAACTCATAGCCAAAACAATAAATTATAATCAAACCATAAAACCACAATTCGAAATTTAAATAAAATCAACTATATCATCATCAAACCTATCCTCCAAAATGCACTTTCTATATTCCTTACCCATCCTACAACACAAAGTATAAGAAATCCTAAAACTTTTTACTAAAATAACATACATTTCCATATATCTCCAAGCTAATAATTATTTAAATAAATGGGAAAACGAATCGGGCAATATGAATTAAAATCTAAACTTGGACAAGGGACCTTTGGTACTGTGTATCTTGGGAAACATATCCCTTCCAAGAATAAAATTGCAGTCAAAATGATTAACCGAGTGGGTTTAAAACCTGAGCAACAGAACCGATTAGAACAAGAAATTTTATGTCAAAGATCAGTTACTAGTGATTATATAGTAAGTCTGATTGATGTTCAGAAAACAGAAAATAACTTTTACTTGATATTAGAATTCTGTGAAGGAGGTGATCTTGGACAATATATAAAATCTCATGGGGCTGTTTCAGAGCAAGTTGCCCAGAAATGGATGCAGAATTTAGCTGAAGGGTTTAAAGCTTTGAGGATTAAGAATATTATACATAGAGATTTAAAACTTCAGAATATACTTATGACTGAAAATTCTCCTAAGGCTATATTGAAATTAGCCGATTTTGGTATGTCAAGATTCCTTGGAGATGGACTTGCTCAAACTTGGCTTGGTACACCATTGTATATGGCCCCAGAGATGTTTAAGAATAAGGAAGGATATGATTCGAAAGCGGATATATGGAGTTTAGGTATTGTTATGTATGAAATGCTGGTTGGAGAACCTCCGATTAAGGCTCAGAGGAGGGATGAAATACCGTCAGCGCAAAAAAACCTTAAGGCCATGCCTGAGAATTTATCTCCTGCGTGTTTGGATCTGATTACTCGTCTGCTTGCTTACGATCCTAAGGACCGAATATCTTTTGACGAGTTTTTTACTCACCCTTTCATCAGAAAAGAAGAAGTAAAATCATTGCTCATAACCGAGTCCAACAAATCCAACAAGTCAGAAAGCGACAAACCTGAAATCACTCAAACTGACGATTTCGTCCTTTTAGACGATCAAGAGTCCTGCACTGACTTTGTATTTCTTAAAACCGACACCCATCCAGCTATAAACCTTTCTGAAATAATTTCATTAATCAATAAAAAAGTTCAAATCAGCGACGTCATCTGTAAACTTGCCTCAAAACTTAAAATCAATAAAGAAATAAACGGTGCCTATGCCTTAATCGAAAGAGCTACAGAACTTTTAGAAATCTCTGTTGATAAAGGTAAAGAACTTATAGATACTCATGGTCTTGTACCAAATAGTTACCCTTTATTTTTTGAACAAGTCGATAAAGTCAAAAGCCTTTTCAATGATTGTAAACGAAAAAGCGAAGAATTATATAAAGAAGTAGAAACTTCAGCTGAAGAACAGAAAAAAGCTTTGAAATATGAAGGAAAAGCAAGTGAAAATCTTGCTGAGAATCTTATATTGAATTATTCTATAACACTTTGTAAAGAAGCTGCTAAGGATGAGTATTTAAGGGATTATTTGAGAGCATCGGAAAAATATAAGGAAGCTATTGTTTTGTTGGAGTTTTTGATTGATAAGAAAGATGGGGAAAACTCAGACTGGGAAAAGTTTGAGAATTTTGTTGTGGAGACTAAGAGGAGATGTGAGACTGTGACTGTGAAACTTACTACAGCTTAGGCTGTGTGATAATATAAGTTATTTTAGTATAGTAGGTATTTTATGATGAAGTTGGGTAATTGAAAATAATGTGATGGGTAGATTTAGATGTAGATTTTAGGATTTTTAATGATTTTGATGATTTTATATGTAAATTGAGATAATGGATTGGAAAAATTGGATTTTTTAGTGAAAATTATCTTTTTTTGATTTTTTACGATGGCTGATATGAAAAGTTGGGTGAGTTTTCGTGTGGTATTTTCTGATGTTGGGTCGAGTATACAATTGGATTAAATTAATAATGGAATAAAGTAGTAAATGAAGATATTATAAAATACAGAATATAAAATTATACGACAATCAAATTATCACTTTACATTATAATTAAATCTAATATCATTATTTCTAAATCCAAAACCCCAAAAAATCCTACAAGCACATTTCAGCCATATGCAAAACTCCAATAAAATTTCTCAATACAAACTAATTCAATTCCTCTACTAAACTAATTATTTTATCTATAACAAACCAATTTTTTTTATATAAAAAGAAATCACATAAGCCTATATAAAAGTTTCAATAAAAACTGTATACCAAGGACAAAACTACTAACAGCATCAAAACTTTTACTCATAAAAAAAATTGAATTTTCTTGTAATAAAGCAAATATAAAAGTCATCAATTTCAGCAAACTTCATTAAAAAAATAATACTAGGCATGATCATACTGTATCTATCATGCTTAAATCTTGATAAAACTCATATTAAACTGGTTCTACCTCAAAAATCTTAATCTTCACATTTAAAAATTGCTGGATATTATAAACCCCATATATTTCTAATAAATATATCTTTTCAGATTATAGACTTTTTTTCTTTTAATATATCAATAAGATATTAAGTTACTTTTAAGGGTAAAAATGAAACTGTTGATGTCGCGGGTGAATTTGATGTAAATGATAACAGAAAGTTCGTTTATTAATTAGAATTATAATCTCTTATCAGAGGTTCAAGAAATAGATTAATTTCCAAATATTAAAACAAAACTATAATCACGACAAAAAATATGCTGCAAATAATATTTAACTAGCTAATCATATTAAAGACTGCCTTTTATAGACAGATCTAAAGAGTTTTGTTTAGCCATATATGCTTGCATAAGTCCTGGAAATCTTTTATTAAGGTCTTGTACTTCATAATCACTGAGTCTTTGGGCAAAGATCATATTAAGTTTATCCTCAATACGAGAAGTGCATTTAGTAAAATATTTCACTACATTTCTTGGTTTTACATCAAGTAATGAATTTGTTCCTAATAATTGTAATGAAAGACGAGTTACAGAACTACATAAACTTCCCATTACCGTACCTAAATTTGTTAAAATTCTTTCGTTTTCATCCATCATTTTGTTCTTATCCTTAAGACTTAATTCAATACGTTCAAACTCTTTGTAATTGATTTTACGATCGTCTTCGTGGTTTAAAGATATATCGTTAAGTTCGGTTGTAACTTTTTTATGTTCTGAACTCAACATATCAATGCGGTTCAAAGACTGCACCGCGGCGATTTCCAGCATTTCAGTATGTTCCCTCAAAATCTCATAACTTTCAAAAATCTCTTCAATTTTACTAGCAAACGACACCTCCTTCATCTTAAGATATCTTTTTTCCAATATTTCCTGATACTTCAAAAAGCTTTCATGTCCAGCAACAGCCTCTTCATCCTTTTCAATTTTACTTAAAATCGGTTCTAACTTTTTAATTTTCATTTCAAGTTTTTCATGTAAATGCATTTTTGTATTCAAACTATATTCTTTTTCCAATATCCCCTCAAGTATTTTTCTCTGTTTAAGCCTAGCAAGATGTTTTTGATACTCTTCTTCCTTACATTTTTCCAAATGCTCAATTTCTTCATTTACCATTTGAATATTCTTTAATATTTCCCCAGTTTCTCTTATATGTCTTTCTATAGAATTTTCAAGCTCAGTTATTTCACGTTTTTCCACATAAACTTTGTTTTTCATATTCAAAACCGGGGGTTCAGTAGTTAAAACTATACGTTTTCGGTCTCTAAGCATATGATTCAAAGTTTCTATATAATAATTTTCATTATGTAAAGCTTTTTGGATCTCATTAAACTCAAGCTGTCTTCTGTTCAATGTAATATTCAGCTCATCAATAGGATCTTTTTGCATACAAGACAATTCGAATTTCAGTCTTTTTAGTAGTTCTTCTTTTCTATCAGCTTCATCTTTAACTTTATTGTATTGTTTTTGTTTTAAAGTTACTATTTTTTGCAAAGCAGTGATTTCTTTACCTAGATTACTTTCTAATTCCCAAGACATTATTTGTGTCCCTGATCTTGTTGATGGCATTTCAAGATCTTGACTTACTCTTGATATTAATGATTCTAATTTACTTGGACTTGGAGCTTTAGGAGATGTTAGATTTCTTTGTGTAAAAGCTACCCATGATGCTGAGGTTCGGGAAGTTTGGGATTTTGTAGTGTTTATAGGTTTTAGAAGACCTGAAGATGCGGTTTTAGGGGTTTTAGTTAAGTATGGAAGAAGTGAAGCTTGTTTTTCTGTATCAAAAGTTGTTATCTCTGTGAAATTAAATATGCTTTTCGGAGTTGGTTCCATTATTAATAAAGGTGAGTTTTTGGATTTACGTTTAAAATGTGCTTTGGAGTTTTAGTGTGGCTTTGTGTTGGAGATATATGGAGTTTTTTATGATTGAGTTTTTGAATGGGTTTGCTGGGTGAATGATTTTTTAACAGGATTTTGAAGAATTGCTAGGTTAGAATGAGTTTTTTCGGTTTTTAATTTGAGAGAATTTATAGATAGGAATTTTGCTATTGATAAGGATTGTAGAGGAAAATACACGTTTTTATGTGAGTTAGTGTAAATGGAAAAATTCAAGTTGTCCAAGAATTTAACTTGATGTAGAAGCGGTAAAGAATGATTGACTAAATCTAACTCAAAAAATCCCCAGCTGACAACTAGAAAACTAGACTCTGAAAATATCATTGAAACCCTAAAAATATTAAAAAAAATCTAAACCCCAAAAAGCCAATAAAAATTTGCAAAAAAAAATTTTCCTATCATTTGCTACATGATAAATTAAAAATATATAATTCTATATCCTCACTCACAAATCTTAAACTTTCAATCCATAACAAAACTCAAAAAATTACCTACTTTTTTGATATAAAATACTATTTAAGGCAGTTTTATATACTCTATGAACATTGTTGCATAAAGTTAATCTAATTTCTTAGAATTCATGCTTCGAATCCCTTTAAACTGAACCCAAGACCCTCTATTCCGTAAATTAAGCAGTTCATCTTTTATATCATTTTCAGAATGTCCGCTTTTTTTCACTTTAGTCCAGAACGCTATCCATTCTTTTTCATCAATTTTCTCGTTTTTGTCAATATCAACCGCTTCAAATATAGCTCGTGTATTTATTTTAGCAAAATTATCATGCCAGAATTTCAAAGTTTCATGTATGTCTATGGACTTACTTCCATCAGTATCAATTTCTTTGAAGATGTCAACGACTAATTTTTTTACTCCAGGGGAAAGCCCTTGTTTTGCAACACAACTTCCCATTTTTTATATTATATAAAGAGATACTTTTTAGGGGTTTTAAATAATTTTTAAGGGAATTTTGGAAGTTAAAGGATGAGGATGAAGATAAAGAAATTTGTAAGATTATAAAAGATTTTTGAGGAAAATAAGGGGTTTTTAGGGAAATTGTGAGAAAAGGTATTGGAGATGGGGTTTTAGGATAGAAAGAAAAAATAAGGGATTTAAGTAGAAATAAATGAAGGTATAGCTTGAAATTATAGGAGGTTTTAAGGAAGAGAGGTTTTGGGTTGGGATATTGTAGTTTTTGTATTGGTTTTTTAGAGTAAAATTATATGCATGATGCTTTGTATAGAAGATATAGAGAATATTATATTTATATAAGGTAGGTAGTTTTTATGTAAGTTTTGGGATTTTGGATTTGGATTTTTGGTTTTGATTGATAGGGTATTTGGATTTTTGGTAGTTTTTTTGTTAAAGCTTTTAGATATTGGAAAATTTTAAGGTTTGGAGTAGTATAGGAAGTAAAATACAATGAATTTGGAAAATATAGTAGATGAATGGATAACTGTAAATAGCAAGTAAAGGGATTTGTTAAAGGCTTATATTTAAGAAAAATATATTTGAATTTTTGTGGATAGGTTTACTTGAATTTAAATGATTTTTGTAGCAAGAAAAACTTTACCATAGATTTTCTATAGAGAAAAACTTAAGTTGTATTAGAATAAATGACAATTAACTTTAGTAAAAGCTTTCTTATATTTTTTAAAATTTTCCTAGAATTTATTCTAACATTCACATATTTTATAGTTTATAATTAGCATATATTAGCAGAAATCATAAATTTAACCATACCTCCAAAAGAAAAAAAGTATTTATTGACTAAAAATAACCTAAAAAACTTAAAACCCACTTAATAGTTATATATCTTTAAATACCTAATAAAAAAAGCATTTCTCAATCTAAAATCAAAACCTCTTATCAGGCTAAATTTTCCCAAAGCATCATCTTATTAAAAATCACAAACTTTTTCTATTACTCCCTATAAAATCCAACTTTATCCTTTGTTCATCCATTTTTTATTCAAATAAATCCTTTTTCCAAAAGATTACCCTATAAAAAACTCCTAACAAAACATCAATTCCTTTATCAAAATCCCTTTCCCCAACCTCATAAAACTAATCAGTTTCTTATAAATAATTCTTATTTCCAACAGAATTCATCAAAAAGTATCTATTTTTCATTTTTAAATACCCAAAGCAACTATAGTTTTTCAAATCTCAACTTAATTAAAAAGCTTCAGAATATTATTCTGATTATAATCATCAAAAATCTATAAAGCCTACTCAAGATTAATTTGTAATCTAATCATAATCATACATATGAAATTACGAAAACCACCGTTTCATACAAACAAGGCGAAATCTGATAACAAAACAGAAAATACTATATAAAACTTATACTAAAAGTTTATAAAGAATATTTACTTATACCTAATATCAATAATCAACATATAAACATCTCTATAAAAGATAACTGAATCTATTTCAAAAATCTTATGATAATCAACTTATCAAATACCCTAAAATCAGTTATTTTACATAACACTTAACTATGGAATAAAACTATCAAAAATTTTTACAATAAAAATCAAGTCTTTCATAAAAACTAATAATCTGCATATATCAAACTCCCTTTAAAAACCCAAGAAATCTCTATCTTTTACACATATAAAATACCTCATAACAAGAATCCCATATCGTTTTTTAACATTTTCCTAGATAATTTACATTTTCAGATACTAGACTATTTTTTTTATAAGTTTTATTCAACCATCACAAAACTATCAATATCTATCTACACCTACTAGAATTCCATTAACTCAGATCATATACATCACTTATTATATATTTCAAGTATGGAAGCTAACGAAGGAAAAAAAAAGCGTAGGTCTAAAGCAGATAGTGAGGGTCGAAGCTATACATGTGAATGTGGCAAAAGCTACTTCAGCTACCAAGCTCTGTATACTCATAAAAAAACCAAGCACTCTGAATCAATCACTGTAGAGGATCTTCCTAAGAAAAAAAGAGGTAGACCACGGCTAAATAAGCCAGATAATGATGATGAACCTCTGCCTATTATTGTGTCAAATAACGATCCAATAACTCATATAATGAAAACTTGGAATGAAACAGAAAAATTAGGCACTTGTGATGAGATATTCGCTGAATTTCTCATAGAAAAACAAGAGAAATTGCCTGAGGATGAGTACAAAGCTGTTAAAGCTAGTATTTATAATCTTCGGGAATGCATTAACAAGAATTATGAACGTTTAGATGCTGAGAATTTTTTAGAGTATGAATCTGATTATACTGTATGTGAGAAGCCAGGGATGATTCCTAACATATCTAATTTTTACATTATTGATTTTTTACCTAAAGAAATCTCAGATTCAGATAAAGATAGGGAAATCCAGTTTATGCTAGAATTCTGCAAATGGCTCAATGAGAATAATTATACTGATTTGGAAATAGCTATTAGCTCTTAATAGAATAACTCATATAATCATAATTTTCTATCTAAATCTGCTTTGATGATTTTTATGTTTTTTCTCAACACATTTTGGTATTGTTTTTCTAGTTTTTTTTTGTTTTGCTGATAAAGTAGTATAGGATATTGCAAATTGTTAAAATTATGGTTATGGGAATTATGGTAATGGATAAGGGGTGTAATTATAGTAGAGGGTGTTAGGATTTTAAGTAAAAAATTTGTTTTTT
>MPUH01001147.1:0-22923 GCA_001970955.1 Stentor coeruleus
TTCTTGGCGGCTTCACAAAAAATTTATAGGTATTAGATATGTTTGTTATCAATTTATTTAAACCTTTCTGTAAAGCATCTATCCTAAAGCCTTAAAAGCAAATAACTTTCATCAAAATTTAGTATTAAATCAATAAATTATTTAATTCCAACTACCTAAGTATTCTCTCGCATTTGTGACAACGCACACGGACACCCTTGCACGAGTTCGTCATATAAGGTATCAAAAAACACCCTAAAAACCCTCCAGACAATAAAATCCCCATAGCTGCCCAAAAAGTTTTATCAGTATTCACATACTCAACTTTTGTCATAACCTCAGCTCCACAGCTCGCACACCACATCAACTGTGGGATTTTCATATCCTCATTACCTTCAAAGCTTATATTATCATCAGGTTCTTGAATAACAGAATTATATCTTTCTGCATTAAAGTCAAAAAGTGACTCAGATTCAATGTTTTCTGATTTCCTATACACATTATTTTGGTTTTCTAATGATTTTAATCTTTCTTCAAGTTTTGGCATTAAGTTTTGTTCTTGAAGCTCTTTAGCTTTTAATGATAGCATAAGTGGAGTCTGTGGAACTGAGCGTTTTGGTGAGTTTAAGCAGAAAGATCGTTTAAAGTTTATTGATTGCATAGTACTAGTTTGTAAAGAGCTTGAGTTCATTTCGGTGCTCATGCGAGTATCAGCTTGGAGGCAGTCTGATTTTTCAATGCCTAGTTTTGTATAGTTATTATGGTTTAAAGAGAAATGTGGTTCTTCAGATGGTTCAGGCTGGAAAAACCTACTGCTTTGCTCAGTGCGTGGGGTCAGTGATGGGGTAAGATGTATTTCTAAATTTCTATTTGCCATTTATATGTAAAGTTTGTTATTTTGAGTCCATATATTAAACCTTTGACTCCAATTCAAAAAGCATTCTTGCTTATATTATGATATATAAGCGATAAGAAGATAAAATATTGATGATAAATAGTTTTTTGTTGCTTATGGCTAAAAGCTCATAATATGAAAATAAATAATAAAAGAAAAGTTTTTATAAAAATGCCTTATGGCATTTATTGATTATGATTACTATATTAACAATCTATCAAGTTTTATGATAACGGGAAAGGAGAGGTTACTATAAGGTTTGACATATCCAAAAGAGCAGGCCAAGTAGTTTTAGTGTTTGACTTGCAGTTTTCTTCATTCCATATTTTGTTTATTTGCTTCTTAGGGTCTATTGATTGTTTATGTTTATCTTCAGAATTTTCGTTAGTGAGGTGTAATTTGGTTTTTTCGCAATATTTTAGGATGACTTCATTGTGATAATGTTGATAATGAACTTTTTTGTAATGTCTATTGAGGCCTTTTTTATATTTGTAACTGTTATCGCAAAATGAGCATTTGAAACTCCTCTCTTCGGTATGAACTATGTAATGTCTTTGAAGAAACTGTTTGGTTGTAAATCTTAGCTCGCAGAGTTCACAAGCGAAAGGCCGTAAATCTCTATTGTCCATATTTATTGTTTTTAGCCTTTTTTTTGAAAATGGATGCACTATTGGCGTTTGGGCTAAAAATGCTTGTGATTAGATAATAAGAAACTTGGGATGAGTTTAAGGTTTGCTATGATTTTTTTATTTGATTGAATTCATTTATATATAGACGTCCTTTATATGAAGAAATATAATTTATATAAACATGCTTTTTCTTTTCTTTAACCTTCTCAGCACTCACATACTATCAGAAGAGCTCAATACTCCATTCGGCACATTAATTGGGTCAAACAATGGAGTGCCAGCATATTCAAATGGAGACTGTGACTTTATATCAGATGAGCATTACTATATAGGAGATGTTTTATCTGGGCTTAAATGGCAATGTGTTGAATATGCAAGAAGATGGATAGTTTTGACCCAAGATTTAACATTTCATAAAGTTCAATGCGCATCAGACATCTGGCATTTCAATACTCTTTTATCAGTATCAGATGATAATAAAAATGTTCCTCTTTATAGAATCCCAAATGATTCTCCATGCCCACCATCACCAGGAGATTTATTAATATACAAACGAGGAAATGATGCTCCTTATGGCCATATAGCAATTATTAGTCAAGTTTATTCAGATTTGATTGAAATCAGTGAACAAAATTGGGATAATTGCTATTGGCCTGGTAATTACTCAAGAACGATGCCATTGACTAAAATGCATGATCATTATTTTTTGATTGATGATGAATATCCTATTATTGGTTGGATGAGTTATAAGACTCCTGAAAATCTAAAGTGCATAGATACTTATTGCCTTACATGTTCTAGTCGTGATACTAGTCGTAATGCAATATGCATTTATCAATAGTTAGTTTTCATAGTTTTAGATTAAGCATTTAGTTAAAAGTTTTTAGAGATTTTTGGATATATTTTGAATTATGACCAAAACCTAGCCCATAATTAGTATTGAAAAGTAGATAGATTATTAGAAATAACTAATAAGATTTTAATATTGGCTTAATCTTTATGATATAAATCATACCTTTTTAACAAAAATCCGCTTTTCCCAACAATATTCAAAAACTACCCTTATATAGCAAAAACCCTTTTAATAGCCAAACCATAGCACTTCCCTGATCTTTTCTTTATCTTACATCTTCTAATAATTATTAACAATGGTAAGCGTTACTTAGAAATCTCAAGGCAGTGTTGCATCTTCTAAGAAATCGGGTGGGAGTTACAAGAAAGTTTCTGACCGTTCAGAAGTCGATGAAGCTTTATTTGGAGCTAAAGCCCCAGGATCAGCCCAAGCAGGCAAAATCACCAATGAGCAAATCCGTAAAGTTAAAACTATGGTCCTTCAAGGAACAACTCCAGAAACAGCAGCAGTAATACCTTTATCAGAAATCCAAAGAATGAAAGCTGCAGCAGTTTTAAAGACTAAAGAAAGAACTTTTGTCTGAGCATAAAGTACTTGAAGAACAAAAAGAGCAACAAAGAGCTGCAGCTAANAGTAATACCTTTATCAGAAATCCAAAGAATGAAAGCTGCAGCAGTTTTAAAGACTAAAGAAGAACTTTTGTCTGAGCATAAAGTACTTGAAGAACAAAAAGAGCAACAAAGAGCTGCAGCTAAAGCGCGTAAAGAAAGGATGATGCAATTAGAAAATGAAAGGCAAAAAGCTGCACCTTTAACTGAAAGTGAAAAAGAACAAAAAGAAAGAGACAAATTCTTTAAAGAGCGGGCTAAACAAATGCTTGACCAAGAGTTTGATGATGTTAAAACTATGAATCAGATGGTATTGTATGCTAAAGTTGTGACAGTCAGAGATGACCAACTTAAGGAAAAAAAAGGAATTACAGAGGAAAAGAAGAAAATCGAAGACCAACTTGATTTGATGATGGAAATTGAAAGGCTTAAAGTAATAAAATATCATGATGAACGAGAGCAAAAATGGAAAGAAGACCGTCTACAAGGTGCATCAGTGCTCAAAGATCAAATAAAAGAGCGTGAACTAATCCGTATGAAAGAACAAGAAATCCTTGAAAAAGAACGTCAGCAGATGCTAAAGCAAATCCAACTTCTCCAAGAAGAAGAAATGAGATCAGCTAAAGAGAAAATGGAAATGCAAGAAAAGCTCATGGCTGAAGTTGAAGAAGTAAATAATAGGGCTATCCTCATAAAAGAAGACAAAAAGCGTCAAGAGCGTGAAGAAGACGAAAAAATTATGAAATATAACATAGAAAAAGCAAAAAGGGAGCAAGAAGTTATTGAAGAACAAGAGCGAATCCGAGCTGAAAAAGAAAGAGAAGTACAAAGGCTCAGAGAAAGACAAGAACGAGCAAAAGATCGTCAATCAGAACTAGATGCCCTTAGAGCTAAAAGGGCTCAAGAAGCTCAAGAACGAGTTGAACGTGAAAAAGAGAAAAAAGAAGCTGAAAAAATTGCCAAAATCAATAAAGAGCTTGAAGAAGCTAGAAACCAACAAGCTAGAGAAAAGGAAATAAGACTGATAATTCAAGCCAAGCAAGAACGAGATGAGTTCGAAAGAATTATCATGGCACAAAAAGAAGCTGCAGAAGCTGAAAGAAAGCAAGAAGAAGCTAAAGCTGAGATAAGAAAGCAACATGCTAATCAGCTAAAAACCCAAATCCTTATGAACTCAGAGAAAAAGTCTTTAGTTGAAAGAGAGAATTTAGAAGAAGGGAGGAAGTTGCGCAATGAAATCGAGTCTGAAAGGAAAAAACTTGAAACTATCAGAATAGAGAAACTTGATGGGCTTAAAGGTGATGGGATTCCTGATAAGTATCAAGCCGATTTGGCAAGGAAAAAAGTTAGTGTCTAAGGCTATTTAGTATTTTACCATGACTAAGCTAGTTTTAAAATGTGGCCAGCATTATTTTATATGAGGTTTTCTATAAATTGATATGCTTTTATACAAAGGAAAGAATTTAGTGAACTCTGATAAGTCGATAGCCCCGTCTCCCATTAAGATCAGCTTCGGCTATTAGCTTTGACCACATTTCTTCATTAAAATTTTGCGATTTGCCAAGCATTTTTTTCAATTCATTTGCTGTTTTGTCCCACTTTAGTCTAATTAAAAGTTTTGAATGCTAATTCAAGATGCTCTTTTGATAATATCGTTTTCTATTTAGTGTTGCTGAGACAAGCCAACTGTATTTTATTTCTCTTGAACTATCTAAGTCTACTTATTTCATAATGTATTCAACTTCTCCATCAATATTATTTTCTTTGTTGTCAAATAGGATTGAAAAACCTTTTTTAAGTTTTTTTACTGATAGATAGGGTACCACTATTATCTATGTCTCTATAGGGCTTTGGCTTCGAAAGATATTTCATCCTACTCTGGAGAAGGGAAAAAAACTTCCCGATAGACACTTTTTTAACTGCTTAAATTTGTGCTGAAATTAATAGGAAAATATACCTTTAGTATTTAAGAATCCCTTGTTCAGTATTTTCNGCTTAAATTTGTGCTGAAATTAATAGGAAAATATACCTTTAGTATTTAAGAATCCCTTGTTCAGTATTTTCACCAAAAGGGAGTAGTAGGAAAGAATATTAGGTTTAGATTTTGATCTGTGTGTTATAGTGTTAATAACTGATATATATAAGATAGGATAATTAGTATTATATTTCAATATTTTCAAAGGTTCTTTTCCTTTTTGTCCTGAATTTTAAGATATTTCAAGTGTTTCCGAGCACGATATCCTCTGAAAACTGATTGTATAAACACAACAGCATCTCTAATCAGCAAATATATTTCTCTTTTTCTCCGCCCTCTTACAGCTTTTTGTATTATAATAGCCGCTTGTCTTTTCCTCTTGTATTCCATCCTTAATTTCCACATCCTATAATTCAACTGTATCTTAGTCGCCGCTTTTCTTTTTATATCCTCTTTACTTTCCATTTTAACTTTAACACTTTTTTCATTATTTGTATTTTTCTTACTCACTTCAATATAGTTTTTCCTCACATTTTTCTGCAAAGCTTTAATTTTTTTGTTATTCTTAACCTCATAAAATCTCCTTCTAGCCAAAAATCCTCTCCAATTTTTCTGGATCATGATAACTTTTCTAATAAATTCCTTATGATTCTGCTGTTTTGCATAAAGTCTTTTAGATTTTTCACTGGTATCGATATCTTTAATAATCCTATTTATAGTCTCAATTTCATTATCCAGTTTATGGGTCCTATTAGAAGCTATAGGAGATAACGAGGTTCTATTTTTCATAGCATAATATGTTAATTTACCATATGGATCTTCTGAACTTCTATGCAAATTAGTGAAAATACTTTGCTTTATATTCCTTTTTGAAATATTAGGAAAGGGTTTTTCAACAAAGATATCATTAGATTTTTTTATCTTCAATGGTTTCTTTTGTATTTTAAAACTCCCTATATTAGGCAAGTTTCCTAGTCTGCCAAAGCATTTCCTCAAAATGTCTGTAAGTTTATGACCTTGTCCAAGTTCTTTTTCTGCCAAGTTCCAACCTTTTTTAAACGCCCTAGAGGCTTCTTGAAGCTTCTTCAGATATTCATTTTCAATACCAATTGCATGGTATGATATAATAATAGATGTTATGCAGTTATGGGATTCGGCAAAATTTCTTTGTAAGATTATTAAAGCAGCTTTTGCATGGGCTAAAGATTTTTTGTGATCGCCAATATTAGATAATATTGCTGATATGTTCAAATGTGTGGATGCAACATTGGTAGCATCGTATGTGTTGATGATTTCACTGTTTAAAGCACGATTTAGGTAATGTAGGGCTGCTTGAAAGTTGTTAGACTTTTTATAGACACAGCCGAAGTTGTTGTAGGTTATGGCCCAGAGACTGTTTGCCTTTGGGATTTCATTAGAGTTCATAGCTTTTTCAGCATTTTTAAGGAGTTTTAAGGCTGCTTCAATGTTACTTGTGTGCAGGTAATCCATAGCTTGCTTGTTGCAATTTAGTATAATTTGTTCGAAAGCTTTATATTTTTCCATTATATGGATATGAAGGTGCTGCTAAAGTTGCCATCTTAGATTTTTGTTATTAGCAAATTTTGTCAGGAGATTTTACTATTAGATATTTAGGTTTAATTTTAGGTGGAATTAAAGGCTTTGTTTTTAAATTTGCCTCTAATATTAGTTTCAACTTTTATTTATACTTTTGTGCATGAAAAATCAAAGTCTTATAAAATTCCTAAATAAACTGATAATTCTCTAAAAAAGACTAAACTACCTTCTTTTTCATATGAAAAAGTAAAATTCTTCAACCTCAATCTGAAGCCCTTCCCTAATCGCATCATCCAAAATGCAAAAACATTAAAATTCAAAATATACCAAAATTTATAACTCTGCTTCATTTCTTATATTATTGCTCCAGATGCATATAACCACAATTTTTTCGCATTTTTTATTTAATATTTTGTCTCCCTAATTATATCACAACATCCCTGCTACTTTACAAAAATAATAAATTATAATATAACGAGTACCCTATCGCGGCCACCAGCACAATAATACTAACCAAAAAATATTGCCGAACCCCATTCCCATTAGGTAAATTCCTCAATATATCCTCCAACTCACAGTCAAAATAAAGTGGCGAACTAATTACATATTACTCATCATGAAATTTTTTAGCACTTCTATTAACCAATTTACTAGGATAAAACTTACACATCATACTTAAGCTCATATCACAGATCATCTCAACATCAATATGACATACCAAATCATGAAAATATTGATGAATCTCTGGCATATCAGCACATTTCATAATACTTGTCTTTTCATTTAAAATTATAGCTGCTGCTATATAAACTGGAGCAAGTGGGTGTGATGCTAAACAGAAATCAAATACCCTGCAAAGTTTATCAAAAGAATGCATACTATGTGATAGCCAAGTTAGGACCCAAGAAAGGCTAAACATAGGTGAATTGACGTTTGTGTCTATTGTGTAGATTTGTCTAAGCTTTTTTGTTAGTTTTTTATCATTTTTTTCTAAAAGTTCATAGATTAGATGCATTTCTAAAGAGACTCCTTCTTCGAAACTTTTGCGCATAGAGTCTTTTATGAAGAGCTCAGCACATTGATAACTCATTTTGAAACCTAGATCTTCATCACCGATTAGGAGGAAAACAGTACAGATTGAGTTGAAGCCTTGGAAATAGTGTAGGTTAGGGTTTTTGTTGATTACTGCGTTGATTATTTTTGAGAGTTGGGACCTTTTGAAGAGCCGATGGTCTTCAGTGAAATGATCAGTTATATCAAGGCCAAATAAAGAGCGATTTACATCTCTTTTGATTATTTCTGAATATTCGTTAGGCTGAACTGTAGCTTTCCAGTCTATGAGCAAGTTGGAATTTTCGTGAACTTTTAACAGCAGCGGCCAGATTTCTCGCCTTAATTTGCTGCTGCCAAGTCCGCCATGCTGCATACAGGCTAGACGGATTTGTTTCAGGTTTTTTTGCTCGATGTGCTCATGTAGCTGGGCATGGTCCTTGGACATTTTCTAATCAATTCACAGATTTCTAATCATATTAATTTAGCAGATATGCCTAGGAGGATATTATAAATTTAATATAAGATTTACATAAAACAAGCAAGTTAAGAAATAAGATATAATATTATATTTGAAAATTTAAATGAAGGATAATAGGATTTTATAATGGGATATAATATTTATATATGAAAGTTAAGCTTGAATAATATGATTAGATTATTTGTTTTCTTGATGGCATGGCTAAATAATAGAATTGGTTTGAATATTAGGCTCTATGCTAATTATGACTGGATATGAGATGATTTTAGTTTTGTAGAAATGAGCTTTACTATAAAATAAATTGAGAGTTTTGATTTTTTAGTTATGAGATGGATTAATAATCAAAAAGTTACTGCATAGATGAAAAAATCGTTTTAATTGCATTTATGATGATTGTTTGATATTTTTAATAGTTTTAAAGTGGTGTGACAACTGAAATTTAAAATGAATTATGAATGTCTTGAAAGTTAAATAAAGATTAATATCAAAAAATAGTAATAATGAGACATCATATAATAAACTATAACTAAATCAAATTATTTCTATAAGTAATTTCAATGAATTTCCATACTTAAAGCAAATTATTTCTATAAGTAATTTCAATAGAATTTCCATACTTAAAGCTAACCTTATTAAAATTTCATCACTAATCTGCAGAATACCACAATTTTGATGTTAGCATAATAAAAGCAGATATAAATTTAATACCAGTAACAAATAATTTATATTGAAATAAACGATATAGCAATCTCCCGAGAAAGCGCTTAAGCATAATCTATATCATCAATGATTCTATCTTATGCTAGATTTCTATTTTATATTTATTTTTTAATACAAAATCATCGAATCTTAGCATTTCTATATCTTTTTATATAACCCTAAATAATTAAACTCTTCAAAATCTTTAATCCTCAGCACTTCTCAAATAAAACATAATATAACTTTACCAGGTAAAACTTTTGTAGCTTTTCAAAAAATCTCTATAAGCCTATCCAATCATCATCAAATCTCATATCCTCTAAAATAAATTAAAATAATTTTCCCTAATAATTGGATTCCTGTTGAAAAAATTATCAAAAGGATCTTAATTTGGCGCTGAATTTTTGGCTACTTATCTATTTCCATCGTAAGGAATACAGTGGAGTAAGATTTAGCTATTGAGTTTTAGAGGATAACAATTTTTTATTCTCTCTGATTTCATTTTTTTTAAAAAAAGAGATTAAATAAATTATTGAGATCCATTGAAAACAGTCAGGATAATTGCTTTTGTAAGATGACTTAGATATTTTATTTAATATCTTCCAGGATAATTGCTTTTGTAAGATGACTTAGATATTTTTTTTTATTTGATATCTTCCAGGATGAGTGAATGTGAGCTTTGGTAAGATTTTGGTTTATAAAAAAATTTTTTTAGTGATGCCTGAGTAGGCTAATTGTTTTATGATATAATAATCAAATGTTTTAGATAATAATAGAAATATTAGAAGTTCTTGTAGTCGGTCGTTGATGGTCTTAGCAAAATCCTTTCATTACCTTGGCTTTCAGCTCTTAACACATGCCACAGTCTTTTTACGCCAAAACCCCTTCCTCATAGAGCCAATGGGATAAACTTACTGTTAGAGTCAATACTTGGTTGAGATTTCTTAAGGCCTTCGGAAATAAGAAGACTGATAGCAAAGTAAGTATTTTTGTTGCTTACACACCTTCTGTTAATATTCTTCCCTTAGGTCTAAAATCCGGAAGGCAAAAAATAATCCTCCCAAAGCCATCTGAATGTAAAGATTATAACAAATTGTGATTTCTTCAAAAAATCTTTGGGGATAAAACAATAACAATATCCACAAAATTCCTCAGACGTAACCCTGGACATGCTCAGTTCAGTAACTTATTTATATATTTCCAATCTAGGCTATTATAAGTATATTTTATAATAGATTAAAGCATTCTATACTACTATTAAATTTTAGAAGTGAATAAATAATTTTAATTCTTAGCATATGAGTATATTAAAGCCTAAACATTTTGAAGTTAATGATTTGAAATCATGTTATGCTAACAATAATTTGATATATTTTTTTAAGTAATTAAAATGCTTTAAGGAAAAGTTCATATAAATATATTATAGTAACAAAATTGTACAGATAAATACACAACATATAACTCTATAGCCTAGATTATTTTATCCAAAGCTTCATAAATATATCATGAAAATTCGCATAAAATCTATATCAATTTTCTTATAACAAAATAATAAAGTCTATTGCAATGATCCTAAGAACCCGTTCATCACCCAAACACACCAGACAAATATCGACACCTGTCCGTACAAAAATACCCTCATTACCTCTACCCACTCACAAAAACGATGACCCAATGCTTCAAACTAGACTATGCTTAAATAACTATGCATCAAATGCTTATACAAATCCAAGCTTGAATTTAACTCATGATTCAATATATGAAATTCAAACTCTAAACGAACTTTGCAATCAACTTGTTCAAGAACAAAAACAACTTAGAGAACGTTTGGAAAAGCAAGAGCAGATAATTGAAACTTTGCAAAGTAATAAAAATAAGTCAAAAAGCCGTATTTTAAGTCAAGAGCCAGTTTTGCATAAACGAACACCAAGTTATAATTTAAAATTGCCTATGTCTACACCAAGGGTTTCGGATGATAATGCATTTTTTACTTTTCGGCCTAGTGAGAGTAGTAACAATAAGAGCAAATTCCCACGTGGGGTGTTTTCTAGGAGGAATAAAGCTAGACCAAGTTAAATAATTTTTGCTTTCGTTATTTTGGTTGTGAAAAGCCCGCTTTTAAGTTTTTTAGGTATTAAGTTGCATAATAAGTTAGGTATGAAAATTAGAATAATAGGGATCTGTACTGAGCTTTTGTGGGTATTGGTAAATGGAATAGATATGCTTTAGGTGGTAGAAAGGAGTTTAGAGAGAAAAAGGGAGTTTATTTGAATAGATTTGAATGGATCAGGCTAAAATAAAGGTTTTTCTTAAGGAAAAAAAGTATAAAGAAGGGGAAGTTTTGAGTTTTTTTATCAGAAATGAAGATTTTTATTAAGAAATACTAGCTTTTTAGCTTTTCATGTATCTAGATATTTTTTATATTAAGATAGAGTTTTATATTAGAATAGAGTTTGAATTCATTATTGAAAGTTTAGCATAGGGTATTTTAGGTTAAGCCATTATAACTAGATATAAATTTTCAGGAATTAAATATTAGCTTTTTTTGGAAATTGATAGAACTATCATTTATATAAAAGCAAGCTGGACATTAAGAAAATTATAATAAGTGATAAGTATCATATTAAAATTATGAGTAAGTAATTACGGTTTCTTAAAGTATTTACTTAAAATATTATTTATCAAATTAAAAAGCTTTTAGTTAAGATAAATTAATATTCATGTTACCCGCATATTGGCAATATAAGTTTCTCTAAAGTTTTACATCAAATAATTTTCCAAAATTATTAGCATAGTCATATCCATTAAATCAACACTTTGCTATATCAAAATACTAAAATAATTAGTAGATTCATAGTTTTATTAATATTTCAAAAGCATTCAATTTTTGATTTGCATTCAGATTGATAGTTTAATACAATTTTCCTCTAAAATATCATACCTTAATCTTCTAATCATTACTATCTAAATAAATAATAATCTAGTAACTGATATAATAAACTTAGCAACCTCTGATTCAAAAAAAAATCATCATTTCTTTAATACCCTATAGTAAACATGCATTTTAATCATGATTATTATACAATAAACCCGTTAAACTCATCTAAAAAATTTCAAAATTTCAAAATCTAATTATCTCAATATTTTCATTATCAACTCTCATAAAAAATCTTACCATCTATAAAAAAATCACATAATTCTACTCAATCCTTCATTCTGACATTATAAAACTTTCAATAACTTAATACTGCCAATGACTTAAATAATATTAAATAGTCCTAGATTAGAAATCAACAAGAAAATATAAGCGCACAAAAGAGACTTGACAACTACATAAAAATTACATAGAAAATATCAGGGATAAGCGAAAAGTAAATCAAGAGCTCACAATGTGATCGATAATTTTTATATAACATAAAACCTTCATAACTTTCCCCTAATATCCTACATAAACTCATTCTTAACCTTTTCTATAACTAAACATAATATTATAACCATATCACCCCCAAAACAATATTAATATATTCCTATAAAACCTACATAAATAAAAAATATTTAGCTTTGCCATGAATATCCACAAGCTCCATCTTCCCCACGATATGTGCACACATAAGTCATTCTCATCCCAGACTCACCACCTTCTTTTTCTGAATGGAAAAGTACAGCTTCTCTATGGTCGCAACGAGGACAAGAAACATTAACAGATCTCGATAAAGTTGGGTCTAATGGATAATCTTTGTAATCTGTGGCAACATGCTCAGCAAGTCTTCGAACTTGACGATGATATACAAGATAATCTTCAGCTTTTGTGGCTTTTTCAGTGTATTCACATATTCTACATGAGTAAATAAGATTTCTGTTTGAACCTTCATTATCGTATTGTTCTCTTGCATATAAGATGTTCGCGCAATCCTTGCAGAATCTTATCCCCCTGAGTGCCATTTTATAATATGTTATTTGAAAAAGAGAATTTTGACAAGAGAAAAATCAGATTTTTTTTGAGATCAGAATTAGAAAGGATATTTTTTAGCTTTAGGGTTTGGGTACTAAAAAATTTACTAAAATTTTTTGGTTTTTATCAAAAAAAAAAGGTTTTGGAAAAATAATTTAGGAAGGAATGCAAGTGGTTTCAGATGTGAAATAATTGATTTAGGATAATTTAAGGTTTAAAGTAAAGATGCTTTGATAAATATTTTTATATTAGATCATGCAAATGCTTATTTGTTTAGATTTTTCACTTGAAAATTGTTTTTCATTGAATGATATAAAATTTTGATATAAATTGTTAGATCATTAAAATAGGCTCAGTCTAATAATAAAATTTAATATTCTTTCACTTTAGATATATATTTAATTTTCTATTAGCTTTAAATATATATTTCCCTATATATTTTTTACTATATCCCTTATACCAATAATTTTATGCAATATTTTCATGATTTTTACCTCAAAAGCTTAACCAAGTACATTTAATACACATAAAAATCAAACTCTATAAAATTTTCATCAAAATATATCAATTCCTAATAAAGCATTATAATCTACATCAAAACTAATTCTCTAACTTTATTACAATTAACAAGCATCTTTAAGCTCTGGCACCTCCAATAAAATCATTATTAATTTTAATCTGGACAACTTTAGGTACAAGCGAAATCCTAGTTACACAGCTTCTTCTCCTATTTTGATTCTTATTATCATCAATAATAAATCTTTTATCCGCTGAGCTTTTTCTTAACCTAGGCACACATCTTATTTCACTTTCTCTATTCCTCCTTCTAGCTTTGCTACTATAAACCCCTTCTGCATCTCTCATATATTTTTGATACTTTTCAATATTGTTTAAAGGGTATATTTTCCTATACCCACCATGAAAAGTGGTTTCCATTTCTATTTGATGCTTTAAGAATTTTTCCCTTCTTTCACTTTTTACAAGCTTTACACGGTAAAAGCTATGAAAAGATCTTTCTATAAGGTAATCTGTATGTTCACGGAGGAACTTTTTTTGACATTCAGGTTTTGCCGCAATCATTTTCAAACAATCTTTGATTACAGCTTTCTTAACTTTCCTGTCTAAAGGAGAATCTGTGGTAAAGCTGGGTGTGTGATTAACTTCTAATAAGCTTGGCCTAAGTTTATAATCTAATAATATATCAAATCCCAATATTTGAAAGCAAACAGCTGAAGATGTATCATTCGGCTGACTTGTTCTATATAAATTAACTATAAACGGCTGAACTGTGCATAGAGTTTTCAAAACAATATCATCAATCCTAGCCATGATCTTTTTAATATTATGCCCATCTTCTTCAAGAGCTTTTAGAAAACTCTTAAAACTCCTCTTATGACCTACAAAGTCTTCTGAATAGTTTTTATTATGGACAAAATTAGGGTTGTTTTTATTTATAGCATAATTAGTCAGATGCATATAAATATTATGAATATTTGTATCTGTAGGTTTAGCATAAGGTATTGTAGCTAATCTGACTATTCCTTGCTCATGGATATATACCCTTAAAGGGTCAAACCCAGTAACTAAAACATAAAGTCTTAGATCAAACTTGAAGCCATCTAATAAATAAGGGTTTTCTAAGTACTTTTGAACTACACAGTTTTCAGGGATGTCTGAAATCCATTTGGTCAAAAAAATACCTTTGCCTTGACTAAGATTAGGAGGTTTGCATATATAATAAGCATTTGTATTAGAAGCCATATGAGTTTTTAAAGATATGTATTCTTGGGGTAACACCCAGGTTTCGGGAAAAAATTCAAATTCTGACTTGTGTAGCTGTTCCATAGCTTTTAGATGCTTGGCCAGGTAGTCTTTACGTGATATTGCGTACATACCTGGGAAGTGATTTATTCGTTGGTATGGGCTTAGAAGAGATAAAGACATTGGGTTTAAAGCTGAGTCCTGCCAAATAATGTCAGGCTTTTCAAAATTGTCATTATCCCATTTGAGATCGCTGACCACTTCTTCAAGGATTTCGTACTGGCACTTAGACAAGTCTATGCGTATCTTAGTTTCAGCACTAACTAATTTCATTGTTGTGTTTTTATTATATCATGTAACGATTTTGATGTGAGGGTTTAAGGAATGATTTGGATGCTAAAGTAGTTTTAAGAAGGCTGATAGGAAGAAAGTACATGATAAGGGAATGGTGAAAAGGATATGAGGATACTGAGAATGCATTTGAGAATTTGTATTAAGGTGGGTAGAATGAGATGGCTTTATGTAAGTTAGAGAAATAAATGGTAAGTTGGCATCTTAAGATTAGAGATAAGAATTTTGGTTTAAAAAATGTGAATTGGAAGAGGTTTTAAGTTACTTTATGTTGATATTAGCGGATATCTGAACTTTAAATTAGGGCTTTGTATTCTGAATGATATGAGGAATTTGTAGAATTTTATATAGACTAATTGCATGTAAATTTAGTGTTTTTATGACTGTTAGTATATGTTCTATAGGCTAAATACTTTACTTTTCTAGTCAAAAGCTGTATATATAATTAATTATGCATTAAGCTTTTTAGGCACAGCTCTCGAAATAATATGAAATATACTGTAGTATATAAAATGCCAAACATAAAGAACTAATAACATTTTAAGTGGATCATAAAGATAATAAGCACATATATTTTAATTAACATTTCTTATATTCTCCAATCTCTAATAACTCCACTTCTTATATTATTAAAATTCTGAAGTATTTTCCCATGAAAACCTTTGTTTTTATTCAAATTCCACCTAAGCATCTCATAAAAAATACTATATAAATTACAAAATACTCTCATATAACCATGTAAAATAGGCAATTTTTTTTTCTCAGCTTTCAGCATAGTTTTTTCTTACTCACCTTACTTGATTAACAAAAAATATTTTCTAGTCAAATCCTAGACCGCGTTACAAATTTTCAAATTTCTCATGAATGGAAAATGAAAAATATCTTTATATAAAATCTTTACTTTAAACTAACCTACACCAATATTAAGAGTTTATAATTTTCTCTATTAATTATCCTATTCTAAGTATTTAAAATAACCATTCACAATTGACTTTAAAAAAACTTATAGCATTTCTCTTTTATCCTTGGCTATACTACACTGAAAATCTTATTGATATTGTTTTTATTTCTAAGAAATATTGGATAGTAATTGAGATAATAAAAGCTATTAGTGGTAAAGATATTTTCTTTGATGATTAAGAAAACTTTTATAATTTCAAAAATGAAAAAAATTAATATCTTGACATTTTATATATGCGAGGGTTTAAATAGTAAAACCATATATTTTACTTTGATAAGGGTGTATACTTTTTAGATATCAGGATATGATAATTTTTAATATTCTTATTGTAAATCCTGGGGTGGATTAGGTTTTTTTAGGATGATTTTGTCTTGAAATTAGGTTAAAAACAAGCTTAGTAGATAATGCACTATAGAAAAGAATAAGAAAAGTGAAATTTTAGAAATTTGAGTGTGGGATATAATAAACAGAAGGTAGGATGGGGTACTTTGATGAATTGGCTGATAATGCCACAGAGAAAAATCTTTTAGGCTTGATAATAAAGAAAGGGATGATACATATAAAAATTAATATTTTTTGATGGGCACTATAATGAACAATTAAGTACCACATAGAGTTGAGATTTTACACAAGGAAATGCTCGAAATATTTGTATTTGATAAAATTTGCCACTAAAGTCTTAACTTAAAACTGGAATATATTCAGTAAAAAAAATGGTTGACTATACCCTCAGCCAAAAAGCGTATAAAACCAATTTTTGAAGTCTCTTTTAAAAACTAAATTACAAAACCCAAGTTAAACTAGTAGTCATTAAATAAAACTAAAACAATCATCAACTTTTAAGCATCCATTCTATTATAAGCATATTTTACCAGATTAGTCATCCAAAAATTAACACTCTAACACACAAAAAATAATAATAAACTCAATAACATCTAGTAATAACTCTTCTTCAAACATAAAAATCCTTTATTCATTTCAAACTTTTTAAGTTCATAGTTTATGCATTCATCATTACCTTCATTCCAATTAAATTCAGCCCCATCTGCATTTTCCACACCCTTCAACTATCCTAAACCTATTTTTATCATCACCCATTATCCTTTATTCCAATCTCTAAGTTTTTTTTTTCACTTCAAACTCATCTTAACTAAAACTAGCATTTTTCACTACAAAACCTTATCTCCTGTGCTTTTCCCACCCCATGATTATAATATCAAAAACTAACACCTAATACTTATCCTTTCTAACATCCAATCCTTAAAAAACTTATATCCCATGCATTTTCCTCTTTGGCAACAAAAGCCCATCATATTTACACTAATAAAATTTTCCGCATTTTCACCCACACTTTTAGCTCTAAAACGAATCATAAACCTTTTATTTTAGTCCAAAAGAGAAACTCTTAATCTAAAAATATTCTTATAGACTATAATATCCATTAATAATCTCTTATAAAATGCTAAACAAACTATTCACAAGATTTCTTTCGCACAAACTCCCAATAAACCTTAAGTTCGCTGACCTGAATTCAACAAAAAACCTATCCAACGAGCTTTTTGAAGCTTTTAGCAATGATGGTCTTGGCCTTCTTACAATTTCAGGTATCCCTAATTTCCCATCCCAAAGGGCTAAACTTTTAGCTTTATCTTATGAATTATCCCATCTTTCTGTGACTGAAAAAGCTAAAATCGAACATCCAGAGTCAGGATTTCAAATCGGATGGAAAGAAGGCCAGAGTCAATATCCATGTGGAACTTTTGCTGCAAACCCTTTAGATGACTATAATCAAGAGCTTTATTATCAGAATTTATGGCCAGGATATGCATTACCAGCTTTAAGACCAGCATTTAGAGAACTTAGTACAACTATTTTGAATACTGTATTTCTTATATCATTTCATATAGACAAATATTTAGAGACTTTATATCCTTATACAAATACAATGAGCTTTGAAGATTTGTTATATAATAGCCGCAGTCATATAGGAAGTTTAAGTCATTTCTTATCCTTTAGGCAAAATTATAGTGAGAGTAATGACAAATGGAAAACTTGTAATGATGTGTTTTGTGCTTATACTTGTCCTGTTTATGTGAATACTGTTACATCATGCCCACTTGGTCCTGAGATATTTGATTATGAGACTGGGATTGTTGTTTTGGACTATCATGAGAATCAGGTTCATATCAAACTTAATAGCGACATGCTGGTTATTCAAGTTGGGAAAATTGCCCAGATACTGAGTGGAGGGGTATTTCAGCCTAAGAAATCGTCTTTGGTGCATAGTGAGAAATTCTCTGGAACTGGGAGAAGCGAATTTAGGATGAGTCTCAACCCTAATAATGATTGCGAACTTATATGCCCAGATGAGAATAATGCTTTTAGTTGCAGTGAGGCTGATAATGGCTTAAAGAAAAACTGGAAAGCTGGAGTTACGTTTGCAAATATAGCTAGGGTGCTTAATTAGCTTTAAATTTTGTATTTTTTATGTTTCGAATTTTCATTATAGAGTATCATTAGTCTGATGTTGAGCTCAATTATCTTTAATAAATCACTGATACTTTTATATCATTAGTCTGATGTTGAGCTCAATTATCTTTAATAAATCACTGATACTTTTATAAGATGGCTATATTTTAAAATAATTATGTATACAAAATTTTCATATATATTAAAAACTCTATTTCAGCATTATCAGTCTGCATGAAATCCTAAAATATACCAAAAACTTTACCCAAAAAGCATATCAAACCCATATTAAAAATATAAACTCAAACCTAAATGAGATTTCATTTAATTTTTACATCAAAACACTATTCTGTAGAAATACGCACCAATATCTTCCTACACACTCTACACATATGAACTAACTCATTATTCGTTCTAATTTTCTGTAAAACACAACATCTAAAAGATTGGCAAAACATCTCAAACTTACCAAGTAAATCAGGTTCAGCATTTTGAAATGCAACAACTGTTCCAACTTCACATTCACACTGTGGACAATACATCTTATTAGGTATAGCAAAAGTGCTTTGATTAAAACTCCCTTTATAGATTTTATCATCAATAAAAGATTCTTTAGCTGATGTTATTGCTTCAGACATCCTCCAAGCTTCAGTTGGGATTTCATTATTAGGATTTGTCTGATTATCAGAGTAATTGCTTATGGATTTCATAGAAATATCGTCAGCGAATATGTAATTATGCTCATCGTTGTTTATAATCATGGTGTTATGGTCTGGAATATGCGACATTGAGCTTTTACTGAATTGTAGGGAACTTGAAGACTTGTGATCATTTTGAAGATCTTCATAGTCTAAGAATAGGTCTAAGGATAAACTGTTAGAGTTGGAGGAGAGGTTGCTGGGGTATGGAAAATCATTTGGAATTCCTTCTGACATTTTTAAATATAAGCCGCCATTTGTTTGCCCAAGCAGGAATTTCATAGTTTTTTTAGTGAATTTTATAAGCTTTTCAACATAGGAAGCCTGGAAAGTGAGTTTAGAGATTGGGGTTGGAAGGTGGAGATTAAGGTATATAGGGTATTTTTTATAGGCTTCTTGTATTGAGGGTAAGGATTTCATAAGATTTTTAAGGAATATCAAATATGCTTGGATGGGTTTTGAGCTTATGAAGATCGACTTGAGAGTTTTTATATGTGAAAACCTAAGAATTTGTTGATGATTTTTTAAAAAAGGTTTAGGTTAAAAAGTTTATGAAAATTCCTTTAACATAGTTTTCGATGCAGTTTTCAAGAGTTTAGCATCTGAGAGAAATTGCAAAAAACTAGATTATTCAAATAAGTTCATTAGAAAGATTAGTTTTTAGAGAGCATTTTCTAGATAAGCTTTGGGTGTTACTATTACATAATTGTATAAGCCTTTGCAATCATAGTGTTAGAAATTATGTGGATGTCTTAAGAAGATTTAGCATAACTTAATAATGGCAGAATGTGTAATAAAATGCTTTGAAAATTTTGCAACAGGGGCATTTTTTGTAGTAGATAGGCCTTAGATTATCAATATCTCTTGTATATGTAAAATAAGTTAAATCAGTTTTTCAATAATGATTTGACCTACTTATAAACCCTTGAAAATTTCTTCTCTTATGCTTTTCTTCAAACTTCCTATAAAATGCTGAAGTTTTCACATTTCAGAGTTTAGTATGCATTAGTATTGGAAAATCAGCAGGCTGAATTTTGGTTCATGTTCTGGTGGTGTAATGCTTACTTATTCCATTAAAGTTTTCATCTAATGCATTTTTATAAAGTTTATCAAATCTTGATAGTTACTTATCGTTTTATTATAAAAAAAGTACCTTGTGCTATTTTTGATTAAGATATATAATAAAGCTAATTGGTTTTTATTAAGAAGTATATGCTACTTAAAACTATATTTGCAATGAAAGACACAAATCTGGATAATTTATTGTAAGCATTTATATATAAATACTAGATAATATAAATAAGAGGTAGTTTTTATAAAAAAAGCGAATCTAATTCGATTATTTTAAATGTAAATTGTTTATCTTGTTCTAGCTAGCTTTCTTTGAATTTCATAGTGACATTTATCCTAAAATACACCTTTTTATACTTACATTATTTAAACCCTATTAAAACCTTATAAAGTAATTATATATACTTGTCATAATAAACTTCCTTCATTTCAATTCCCAAAGTCTAAATTATTTTTATAACCATAATCTACAAATTGCCAAAAGCTACAATCCTAACAAAAAATCCTAAAAATAATCATAAAAAAATCCTTAAAATCAACTAGGAAATCTATTAACCTCAGTCTATAAACTACAAAAAACCAATAGCTTATTTTATGTAAACCTAAAAAGTATAAATGACAGAAGAAAATTTAATAAAATTTCTCTCAGAAGAAAGTGAAAAAATAAGCAGCGAGTCTATAAAGTCTAGACAAGACTTTGATACTGGGATTTGTGGATGGAAAGACACAAACACCAGGCCGTCAAATAAAATATCTAATCCTGAAGCACCGAAATTTCGTATAAGAGTTGTGGGAAATCGAAATTATCTCACAAGAAGTGTGTCAAGTATTTTCTATATAGGCACTGTAAGTTCAAATAATGAAAGTTGGAATAACTCTCCTAACAGCGAAAAGTCACCAAGTTTAAGAAAGTCTAATGCCCCAGATGAACAAGTTAGAAGAAGATTAGCATCTTTTAATGCTTATCAAAATGAAGATGTCCCTGTAGAATATGAAGATAATCAGGTTGCTGTAAATATTATAAGAATCTATAAATCGCCTAATCCTAGAAGATCAAGAAAACCTATTAAAGTGTTTAGGCTTCCAAGGGTTCAGCAATGGGAAGAGGAGTAGTTGTAGGATAAGAACAGTTTTTGAATATATGAAAGATAATAGAATATGTAAAAGTTGATATAAAGATAAGAAGTAAATTGGATTTTAAAAGTGAAAATTTTTGTAAATGTGCGGATTGGCTATTGACAAGATTTTGGTTTATTTTTATTAGGTTTGAGAAAGGAGATAATATAGGAGGATTATGTGATAGGTGTTTAATGTATTGCTTTTTAACTGAGGATTTGATTTGATAATGAAAATGCGTATATTTTATAGTGGAGATTTATTTATAGGATGGGAATAAAGTGGATTTTTAGATAATTGAATAGGATTTAAATTTGAAAAGAAAAAAAACTTAGCAGTCATTTGCCTGATTGCAATTGATTATAAACTAACGATACTTGGTGTTTAATTTTTAATTTATTATCATAAGATGATTAAAGATTTTATAATAACTTATGTGAAACATGAGATAAATCTAAATGCTGAGAGTTTAGATATATTAGATTATAATGGCTATTGCATTATTTAAATTCCAATAAAGTAATAAATAATTTCTATTCTTAATTACTCCAATCTTTATCTCCAATTTTTATATTCTTTATACTACTGAAACTTTTAAAACTGTCATCAGCCTCTATATCCTCCAAAATCCAAGATTTTTTTATCGACCTATTATTTATTAAAAAAATAAAACCATATCTTTTCCTAAACAATGATATTTTTCCATCTAGTAATATCTACATTTTATCTAAAAATATCTTATATGCTCTATTGAAAAAGATCTTAGATTTATTGAATTCTATATTAATTTCGATATGCATATCATATTTTTTTAATAATACGGACAGGCAAAATTTGCACTGATCCCACAATTCCTAGAAGAGCATTCTATATCTAAATATCCTTAGAGTTAAAAAATATAATTGCCACAGTAAGATATATTCACTGTAATTTGCTATGCTGTTTTCTGAATGTCTATTATCAAAATCTATTTTTCATCTTCAGGCGCCAATATAATATTTTCTTCATACTTTAAAGTTATTTTCAAAGAGCGCATCGGTAATTAGTTTGTATATATATTACTTATTTTAGATTTCTTTATGAGGAATTCATCAAGATATTAGCAACTAAAAATTCTTCTTGTAATGAAGAGTTTATATTAGAGAAAAGGTTGAAAAGTTAATTGTGGATTAAATCTTTGGTTGAAGGAAGCGATCTGAGATTAGGCAAAATCCTTAGTCCAAAGTCTTTTTGTAAATTTTTGTTTTATAAGGTATCAAAATTTTAGTTAAATCAAGCATTTTTAAGATAAATATTTTATTTGATATTATGCCCATAACTTTGTCTTGCTAATTCTTTTGAGTTTCTGAAGGAGGTTTGAGGAATTTTGATTTGGGTTTACAAGAAAATGCTTGGCAAAGAAGGAGGATTTTTCTGGAGTAAGATTAGATGGATTAGGGTGTTGAGATAAAGGATGAGTAAAGTTTTTATTATAAGATGAGATGATAATTACTGGAATAAAAATAAGTAATATTTTTAAGAATATGATAAGGAGATTTTATGGTTCGTTTTTAGGGTGTGCATGCTGAATAATGCAAAGTGATAGGGTTTAGATGAAATGATTGTATGATACACTTAAAAGCACAAAATAAGATTCAATCAAATATACCTTTAAAAACTCAATAAGATTATCAACAATTATAATCATCAATATTCTTCTATAACTTTAGCTATAATTTTGTATTGTTATAAGAAATATAAAATAATGTAACCAAACACACATTAATTTTATATTCAGTGACAAGAGAATCAATGAAACATTTAGCCTATTATAATATA
>MPUH01001148.1:0-22851 GCA_001970955.1 Stentor coeruleus
AAAAACTAATACCAGCACTAGCTAACAAAGTGTTAAAATGACTCCCTTTCCCTTTGTTTCTAATTGCTTCTGGACTATCAAAATCTTTACATTGATCTTCATCCATAACAAGTATTCTATCACTATTTATAATAGTTTGCAGTCTATGGGCAATAACAATAAGCGCTGATTTACAAAATTCTCTTTTAGTGATTTCTTGTATTAAAACATCAGTTTCATTATCAACATTTGAAGTTGCTTCATCAATAAGTATAATCTTATTTTCTTTAAAACAGCTCTATAAATACATAATAATTATTCTGAGTTAACTTTCTCAGGTCTAAGTCCTTTGAAAGAATCTACAGGTAGGTATCGAACAAGGGTATACATTTCTTCTTTAGCATTTTCCTATTCATTCTTTTTTCTTTGTAGCCTAACTCTGACCCTGTAAGGTACGTGTTTGATACCTTTGGACCATAAGAAATTATTAAGGTTATAATCAATTCTCACGTCCTTGGTTTTCATCACTCTACTCACAAAGTCCTTGATTATAGCTATTGATCTTGGAGCTCGGGACTTTAGACCAATATGATGCAAGCGTTTGTGCAGGTGGATTGTATAGTCTCTGGTCTCAGGAGAGAGCTCTTTTTCATTTTTCACCATTATATAAGCCAATTGTAGGCCATGAGCTTTTGTATTTAAATCCTAAGATTATTTGAAGTATACTTTCAGTCAGATTTATTCTGTATAATCAGTGTTTAGTATGCTAGTTTATTAGTAATGATTATGATAAAAAAAATCAACGGTATTTTAGAATATATAAATCACTTTTATTCTAATGATATACAGAAAAAAATTTATCTTTATTAGATAATTTCTCATAATTTTTTTTTCTAAATTGTATTTTGTGCTTCTTAAAAATTTTGTTATCTTTAGATCATATGTTAGATGATAAGAATAATATTTTTAAAGATTTAAACCATATATTTGACCCTTTAAAATTTTAGGTTTTCATTACTTCGACAATATATATCAGAGTATTTACTATTATAACATTGAGTCTTTCCAATAACTCTTTATTAAGACTAAAAATCAAAACTAATATTTTATTTATAATCCTTTCTTTTTAAAACAGTTTTTCTCATCATAATCCCATCAATTTTCTTATCTCCAATTATACTATTTCTAATAATTTTTATATACAATCTTATTATACCTGCTCATTATTATGATTTTTACTTTTCGTTGAATCATACATATTTTCTTTAAAACTAGTAAACGTAATCATTCCTCCTATAGAGAGTATTTGCGTTGAGTCATTGCTTTTCAAACTATCTGTACCAGGACTTCCTGGCATTGGCGGTTGTGGTGGGAAAATATAAGGTACAGCATTGCTATAAAACATACTTGTTTGCTGAGTCGTACTTTTATTCCCTAACTGTACAGCTGGGATTCCACTATCAATAAAACTTCTTCTTGGATATGCAATACAAGTGATTATAACATATCCAAAAGTTGCTAAACTAAAACTTATAATCACAGCAATACCTAATCCAGGTCCATCACCTGCACATATTGGTGGATTTGAACCATCTAAAGGGAAAACAGAACACATATCCCCAAATCTTGCTCCAGTTATACCAAACCACATTAAAAAACTAATCAATTGACTTAAACATGAACACCCAGCACAAAAGTAACTAGTCCAAAAGCATTTAGTCCTCTTAACAAAACAAATCATTGTCACAAACCATATAAAAACTGTTAATAAAGATATGATTTGTAATAATAAATATCCAATCATCCCAAGATAGAGATTATGAAACATACTACATAAAGATTTAGATTGTAAATAATAAGGGTTGTTTGTATAGTATTCACGTATTTTGTCCATTGAAGTGAAGATTTCGCACCAATCTTTAGATTCTGTTGAATATGTTGATAAACAGCCTTCAATACATGAGTTAAAAGAACCTTTAAATTTACCATTAAAAGATCCAGAGTATGATTTTTGGTTTGTCAAATTTGTTTTTTCAATTTTTATATGGAAATCTGAGATAGCCCAGGATTGCACAAAAAATACTGATGTACTGAGGATGATGAGGATAAGCTGGGTTAGGTAAAAAATGTACCACCAAGTTCGAAGAGTACATTTGCCAATACGGATATTCCCATACATTTATATAGTTTTTTTTTAAAGATAAGTTAGGATTTCAATTAGAAAATTATGGAGAAATAGATTTTTTTGGAAAATATGAAGGATAAGTGAAAATTGTTGTTAGGATGATTGTGGGGATGGTTTAAGAGTAAAGGTAATGGGATTTTAGGTTAAAGATAGGAAGGTGATTATAAGAAAATTTGGAAGGGTTTATGATGGGTATAGATTTAGTTTGTGATGTTGAACGGATTTTTTAGTATTTATAATTTGTAAACTTATTTTAATGTATTTAGTATAGGTTATGTACTTTGAAAGACTTATTTTTTATATTTAATAATATTATAAGAATTAGTTTATTTATCACGACCAAGTTTATATGTTTATGTTTATTTAAATTTTACCCTAAGTCAACTTTTAGCTAATTTTGCTAAAATAAATTCAGATAATCCAGATTGAAAAGCTAAAAATTCCCCTGAGTAATTTTAATCTTCAAGCACCCAATCAAAAACTCTAAAACTAACTCTCTTCAAAATTAAAAAACTCTATTACCAATAAAACCTACCAAGTGACTTTATCCTCCATAATTCTTCCTCACATACTATCACAAACCCTTCAACATACAAATAAAAACTTAATAAAAATAATAACAAATTTCTAATCAGCATAAAAATCCCTAAAAAAGTCTTTAAATGAATTTTTCTAATCTAATTCTTTGCATTATTCAAACTTCCAGAGCCAGGGTCAACATTAGAATTGGGTGATGGAGGATATGCTGAAGGAAGATATTCATTAGGAGGATATGTTGATGGAGGATATGCTGATGGAGGATATGCTGAAGGAGGGTTAATAAATTGTTGTGAATTATTCGTATTTGGTTTGGGTTGATCATTCATATTATAAACTGGAGGATGAACCTGCGAAGAGTAGGCAGTGCTAGAATATCCTACTGGATCAGCTTGATTAATAGGTTTATTATAGTTAGAATTGATATCACTAACCAAAGGGCCTTGAGGAATAGGATTACCATACTGTATTGGTGGTGGTATAATTAAAGGATCAGGTTGATAATTCTGAGTATATCCTATTTGTTGACTTATATCAATCTGAGATACATTAATCACTGATGGGTGAATTTGCCTATATTCAAGATTGTTTCTTTTAGGATAAGCAATACAAGCAATGATTATATAAAATATAGTGACAATTGGGAAGACAATCATAACAGCAACCGCTAGCCCAGGACCTTCTTTAGCACAAACATGAGGTATTGTCCCATTTTTAGGAAAATCATTACATTTATCTTTAAAACCAGACTTTGTAAACCCAAACCATAATAATATTCCTATATAATGGCAAAAACAGCCACATACTGAACAGCAATAAGTCAACCAAAAACAATTCAATTTTCTTAAAATGCACATCATAGAAGAAAGCCAGAATATTATCGCTATTATTGATAAGATTTCAAATACAAAAAATGATGATGAACCAGCATAAAGACTGTAAAACATCAAACATAAAGACTTTGCTTGATTGTATTTTTCATAATCTTCATCTTTATGCTCATCATCAAAATCATTGTAAATTGAACACCAGTCACTTGCTTCTGATATATATGAAAATTCACATCCTTCATGACATGAGTTGATTGAACCTTTGAAATCTTTACCATTAAAAACCCCTGTATATTGAAGATTTAATTGGCTTTCAGAGAAAGTGTAATTGTTTTTATTTGCATAAAAGTTGCTGTTGGTTTGAACCCAAATATTTGAACTGAATGTTCCTATCATTAGAATAATTAAACCTATTTGTTGGGCTAAGAAAATATACCACCAGATTCTTAGTGTAAACTTGCCAACTTTTATTTTTCCATACATTTATTAGATGATTTCTTTAAAAAATGTGAGGATTGTTTGGGATAGTACTTTTAATGATATTCGTTTTATAAGATTTAGATGGGGATTATCAATAGGCTGGTTAATTTGATTTGTATTAGAAGCTTGTGTTTTAATATATATTAGGTTAGGTTTTATAGAATATTTCGATTTTTGTATCATCAAAGTTTGAATTGGTTAAACAATATACTGAATGCAATGAAAAACAATATTTTTTAAAGTATCATAAAAAATAACACCATGAAAAATCATAATTTATATCTCCAAAAACTTTAATAATAAACTAACTCAGTTTTTGTAAATCTAATTTCCTTCTTATCAAATATCATCAAGCATTCTACTCAATATCAATCTTTTAACATACTAAAAACTAACTTAGTATATGAAAAAAATATATAACCTAAATTCAATATCCAAAGAATCACAAAAAAAAACTCAATACTCAAATCACCTATTATTTATTATCATCCCATTTTCTAAAAATATTTAACGATATTTTCTAATCTTATTCCTTTTCATTATGACTTTTCAACATAAAATCTATTTATTCTATAAAAATTGAATTTTGTTATTTTTTTTAAAACTTAGCATAAAACTTAACCAAACCCATCTCATTAATAACAACTCTCCATCCCTATGCTTTTCCTCATATTTCCAAAAACTACCTTTAAATTCTAATCTTTAAAAAACTCGAAATTGGGAATATAACATCCTATAAAATGCAAAAGAAAATAGTAATATCTAGACTCAATCTAAGGATTTGGTGGTACATCTTCTTTGGTGCTCAATTTCTCCTAGTAATTTTCATGATCGGAAGTCTAGCATCAAGTAAATGGGTAAAAAGTGACTTTTACATCTGCTCATTAGATTTTGAGAATGAAATTTCCTATTCAAACTCTTGTGAAAAATTTGAAGGTGGATTACTTTTATGTAAAGAAGGATGTTATGATACATATGAAAATGAATATAAAACATTATGTGATGAAGATAGTAATACAAGTTCAACTTTATATGGAAAAATACAATTATCATTTTGCAATATGTTTATTAGATTGTATTATGGTGGTCTGGCTATGATTGGATTTGAAATAATATCATTTATTTCGATAATAATTTGGTTTTCAACAATGATATGTAGTTATCGTATAAAAAAATGCTTTTGGGCAACTTGCTGCTGTTCAATATGTAGTTGTATTAGTCATTTTATAGGGATTATAGTATGGTTTGCTTTATCAAAAGCTGATTTTAAAAATGAATGCAACATTTTTCCTTTAGATGGATCCCAGCCTAACCTTTGTGCAACAGATGGACCGGGTTTAAGCATTTTTCTTATGATCATCTTTCCAATTATAGTTGGATTTTATTTGTTTATAGGATTTAAAGCATATAGAATTAATGAATGTCCAAATATTCAAAATGTAGAAACTGATCAAAATGAAAATATCAACTTGGTTAGAAGAAAATGTCAGCCACAACAAACTAATAATTATGTTGAAGAACAACAGAAAAAAGAAAAAGCTAAAAGTGAAATTGTTGGAGCTTCTGAAAATTCTAATGGAAATATACAATCGGCTACATTTACTAAAGGTGTTAATAAGAAAAAATAGAGATATGAGATAGTTTAGGTTTAGTTTAGAATTTAAAACTAATATTTGTTATTGAAGATTGTATTTTATTGTTATTTAAGGTATTGCTAAACTAGGCTGAAGATAATGACCTAGTTGTACATGCTTTTTTTCATACAATTCTCACTACCAATTATCATCATTAATAACTTTGGTAAAGAAAATCGGTAATTTTTATATTTTTATTGAATTTAAATTTAGCTATGATTTTCTCAGACTTATGCAACAGTTTTAAATGCAAATTTTCAAAGCTCATAAAGGATCCAAGGACAACTTTATGCAAGTGGATTATACCAAGATAAAATATAAAAAATGTATTATCTTTATATAAGATTTCTATTTCAAATACCACATAAATTATTTTGGAAAAACATTAAGTATTGAAAGCAGACCCATTATTGAACATATCTAATCTTTAGCAAGCCATAAAAACATCTAATCCTTCTTACTATAAATTTTTTATCATAATCCTATATCATTGCATACAAAAATGTTTCTTTTCATACAAATATCAAGCATGCCAAAAATATAAACACCACTAGACTGTTTTATCTAATAAATATCTTCAACCATCTAATCAGCCCAATTAAAAAATTCCTTTGATTTCATAAAAATAAAATTGTAAAATCTCTTGCTTTATTTTTATAGTTTTCATAAATCCTATTTAAATACCAGCTGATTTTTTTCTTTTATAACAGTTTCCTCTATGTATCACCCAAGACAATTTCATTTTAATCTAAATAAAATTAAACTATTATTCTACATTATCTATAATGTGACAGAAAATTTAATTTTCTCTTAACCTTTCAAAGCATATCCTCTCAACTCATCTCATTCAAATCATAATAAAAATTCATCATAACTTCCTATATAGCCTCTTGTCAAAATCATCTTCCAATAAAAAAATTTATCAAAAAATTTCCAATTGAAAATTTACCACTTATAATAGTTTATAATATGAATGGAAATATGGTCATATCAAAGCTCAAGCTTAGGATCTGGTGGTATATTTTCTTTGGTCTTCAATTTCTCATTGTAATTTTCATCATTGGCAGTCTAGCTTCAGCAAAATGGGTCAGAGGTGATTTTTTTTCTTGTACAAAAGGATATCCTTGTGAAAATTTTGAAGGAACTCTTTCCACATGCAAATCAATGTGTGATGGAACTTATGAAAGCGAATCTGAAACATGGTGTAGTTCTGAAGACTATTCTGAAAACGATTCAATTTATGATACTGCTGATTCATTGTGTGTTACGTTTTTTGGGCTTTATATCGGAGCTTTAATATTGATTGTATTTGAAATAGCTACTTTTATTTCAATGATAGTCTGGTGCTCAACAATGATTTGCACTTTAATCAAATGCAATTGTTTTTGGATGACTTGTTGTTGTTCAGTATGCAGTTGTTTATCTCATTTTTTAGGGATGATTATATGGTTCGCAGTAACCAAAACGAATTTTAATAATGATTGCAGCGAACTACTTTATGATGGCTCCCAGCCTAAACTTTGTGGAAAAGATGGCCCAGGATTAGGTGTTTTTATTATGGTGATTTTCCCGATTATTGTAGGATTTTATTTGTATATCGGGTGTAATGCTAATTCCAAGCATAAAAAAGCTGGAAATATTGTGCATATTGCGCCCAATGATGGAATACCTACAGAAAATGCAAATGTTGAAGATATGAATGAAAATATGGCGCTTGTTAACCCAAATATAAAACCCTCACCTATTACTATTCACCCACCTGCGAGCAATCCAGTACCTGCTCGTGTGGCAGTCTCCAAAACCGTAGAAATTCCTAGAAACCGTGGATCTCAAAGTTCAATAGTTAACAATGAGGCTAGTCAGAATAGATCTACTGAATCTCATGGAAATAATATTCCTATATATTATAACCAAAATGATTTAGGTAAATTTATTGCTTTCCAGCTAGTACCTTTACCTAACCCTCCTAAATAGAATTGATATAGTGACTAGTTTAAAGAATTTTTTATAGATTTGATTTTAAAAGGTTTTCATATAGAATGATTATTTTATTGCAGATATTTATAGTCATTTTGAAATCATAATAATAAGTAAAAATTCAAAATGGATTTATGGAGTTTATAATAAGCCAAATAATTAGAATAAAGCCTTTTAGTTATGAGTATTTAAAAAGTCATAAATTGAAAAAATGTAAAAAAATTTATTGGGCTTGAAAAAGTACTCAAATCAGAAGGGTGAAAATGTCATAATTTAAGCAGTTTCTATATTATTTCAAATCATAAAATAATTAAGTTAAGGTAAAATATGCAAAGAAATCTATATTATAAATTTTTATAATTGATTTTAATCAATGCAAAAAAAAGAGCACAAGCCACTCACGACATAAATCTTCCCTTTAAGATATCTCCAATCAGAAAACCTCCTTCACAATTCTTTCATTAAAAAATCTTCCTAAAAATATCCCTATAATCCTCTTACAAGATATGCCTTTAAAAAATTCACTCTGAGAATAACTCTTCTCAGAAAATTTCTTCCACAAAACCTATGATTTTAGGTATAAAAAATAGATTTATTAATTCATAATGCTGTATAATAAATTAGTTTTATCAGATTGTTTTAGTTTATATAAGTTTATTTTAGATTGTATATGCTGTGGTATAATTAATATATAGAATTATTAATTAAATTATATATTTTGTTTATAATATTAGATATATGATCTTAGACTAGAATTAAGAAAACTTATTGGTAATATTAATAATATTTAAGTCATTAAGATTTCCTAGGATTTATTAAAATAGAGCATTGCTTTGTATTATTTTAATAGGTCGTAAAATTAATTTTATAACTTAGGAAATTACTCATAACAAACTTTAGTCTAAATTTAAATATATACTTTAAGGTATTATAATCATCATAATAAAACTCATCTTTATGATATATACTGTTTAAATCATCACAAATATTACACCAATCAATTGATTCTTCAATGTAAATTTTATCAAATCCTTGTTCATATGTATTAACTAAACCTTTAAATATTCCATCAAAGCCTCCTTCTTAGTGATTAATATTATTATTTAGGATAAAATCTTCTTTTAAAATAATTAACTTATAATTTTTTTCACCCATTTTTTTGTAAGGCATGTTCCGATCATGAGAGTGATTAAATCGAATTAGAAGGCGAAGAAAATTACCATCAAATTCTGAGAGTATATTTTCCTACTTTGATATTAAAGTGCATTTATAAAAGTGATTTAATGTTGAGAAAAGTGGATAAATGATAAGAATTTATTAAATCATCAGAAAATTGTAAAAATATTAATATGATTAGAGATAGGAAATATAAACATAAAAGGTATTTGGGGTAAATATATATGATTATAATATAAAATTTGCATACTCACAAACTATGATAAAGTATAAAATCCATTATTTTTTAATACAACTGTCTACTTGTTATAAATTTCTTAATTCAATCCAGCAATCTCTTTATCTATACAATTTCCCATTTTCTCAATTTGAAATTTTCAAAACAATCATAATCTTTACTCCTAAACCAACAAATACATATTTTCTTTGAAAATCATATTCAAATATAATAATATGAACATTGATTTAATCCGCACTCAATACCAGCGTTTTAGTTCTCAAGATTTTGAACCATCTATGCGTGCTATGGGAGTAATGGACGAAATAATCAAATGTGATTACAAGGATTTTTTTAATTTGAAGCTTTTAGAAGTTCAAAACTTATATAGAGCCGATAAAAAAGGTATACGTATGAGACATGAAAGTGATAATGTGATTTCTAAATGTGAAGGACCTTTACGAGAATCAGGGGATTTTGAAGTAGATTTTGATGATAAAGCATTTATAGAATCAGGAATCAATTTTATTGGGAGGATTAGGTTGACTAAAAACGGAAGAGACACGGTGGTAAGGGTTTTCGGTGAAGGAACTTTTGACCCAGCTTCTCGTGAAAAATACCTTTCAAAGCATGATTATATTGTAATAAACGGATTCTGTGTTGTAGCTTTATATGGTTGTCGACGAGGAGCAAAGGAAGACTTCATCGCTCGAGTGTTCAAACTAGCAAAAAACTCTTTATCAGCCAGAAAACATCCTTTAATGCTGAAATACATGAAATATCAAATCAAAACCGCAGCTGCAGGTACAGATAGTCGAGATTATGGGGGCTTCCTCCGTTTGTGGGTTGACAGAAATAGGAAAAATATGCTTAAAAAAAAACATGAAGATTTGTTTAATTACACTTATACTTATGACCAATTTGATAAAAGCTTGATCCTCCCTTGCAAAACTTATATTGATTTACTTGTTAAATATAGGCAAGTTAATCATTTTCTTATAGCGTTTACTCAGTTACATCCTGAAGTGTATTTAAGGCCGACGACTGATTATGTGAAAAAATTGTGTGGGATGTCAACAACTTGTATAGATTTAAGGGAATTAGAGGAAAGCGCTCAAGAGATAGAAGACAGGTATACGCAGAAAATCAGAGAAGCTATGGCTAAACGTGGTGGGGATTCTAACGACCGGCCGAAACTTAGGGATTTAGCAACTAAATACTATAATTGTTGTGTTTTCTAACTTCTGATTTTATTTGCCCATCAAACCAAACTGGGAGTTTTTCCCACTTTCCAAAACGATTTTCCACAAACCATAAATTCCCTTCAGTTCTTCCTTGTCTTGGCTGCTTAACTTCATCTCTATGGTCCCATTTGCCTCTAAATCTTCTACCTCTTCCTCTATCATCTCTTCCTCTTCCTCCACCTCCTCCTTCTCTTCCTCTATCATCCCATCTTCTTCCTCTAGACCTATAATCATAATGATGATTTTCTCCACGTCCTCTACCTTTATCTTCACCCAACTAAAAAAATCTTTCACACCCCCTAATTTCCAAAAAAAAGCAAATCCCACATCTTCATTTATCTCCAAAAGCCTATTTATCCTACTTAGCCCAAAATTCATCATCATCCCAATCGCTTTCCCACACGCCATTCTTTTTCATTTTATCCATAGCTTCTTGTGATGGGCGTATAGGTTTACTATACTTAGGTATAAAGTCTTCCCTCCACTTGAATTCCTTTTCCATCGGTCTTGAAGCATTTTCTTCTAAAGTTGGTCTAGGCATACCAGGAAGTACAATCATCCCTAAATCAATCCCTTTATTAAAACTTTCTAAATCTCTTGGTCTATCTTCAGCACTAAGTCCAGTTTGTAATTTAATCTCATCAACAACAGCTTTAAATGAATAAGGNTTTAATCTCATCAACAACAGCTTTAAATGAATAAGGTTCGTTTTTACAAAGCTCGCTAAGGATTTTTCTATCAATTTCTATGTTGGAATGGTTGAGTCCGTATATAAACCTTGAGTATGGCATATTATGTTCTCGTACTGCTGCGTTTATTGATATGATCCAACTACGACGCATAAGTCGTTTTTTAAGCTTACGTTCTTTATAAGCAGCTTGGAGGGCTCTATCAACACGAGGTGCTGCGACGGATATGCAGTTTTTCCCCTTGCCATAAAAACCTTTGGCCAGCTTGAAGATTTTCTTGTAAGAAAAACTTGTCATATTTATAGGCTATTTAAAGCTTTAGGGCTAGTTTTAGAGTTTTATATGGTTTTTAATACTAGTTTTAAATAGCTTTAGATATGTTGATATTAGTCACTTTATTTATAGAATATAAGGAAATTACTAGGGAGGGGTTTTTTATGGATTTTCGGAGAGTATCTTGAATATCAGGCTTGGAAATTGTTTTTTATGAAAGAAACCTGTGCATTTAGCGGCAAAGATGCTATTGAATGCAAAGAAAGTTAAAGTTAGTTAGTTTTTGATAGAATTTGAGGTTTTCTATACTAAGCTAGTTCTCGTATCATGTTATTTTTGGATTTTCTGTACTGAAGCATATAAATTTAAACTTGCCCTTAGCTTATTTTACATAGAAAATTTAAATCTTTTTTTGTAATTTTATATGCTGGTTTATAAGTTTGGTAATAATTCTTAATGCTGATAAATAGTATTTATTTTTTTCTAAGGATTGGTTGAATTTTTATATGATTTATGTTTGATGTATATTAAATTATTTAAAGGTGGATAGGTAATAATATGATGATTAAGACTTTTACTGACTCTCCTAGAAAATATTTGAATTATTAAGTATCTAAAGGTAGTTTATTAAAGTCCAGTAATTTGTATTAAAAATTAAACAGTCTTATATATTTTGATGCTTTAAACATTAGCTTTTTTATCAGAAATCATATAAATGAGTAATCGTAGTATTAATCCTACAAGAAGTCAAGGTTTTTTGCCTCCTACCCAATTTTTCAGTTTGTTACATTCAAAGCTTAGAAGTTCTTTTCGAAATAAATCAGTTTCTATGTTTTTAGCTTCAAATCCAACAAAATTAAGTGAACAGATTAAAACTCCCAAAATTCGATCTTATATACCTGTAAAAAAGAAAGATATTGTCAATAATCTTGACCAAAATGACCTTTTCATGTGGTTTCTTATCAAAAAACGTAAAATGCGTGATTTAATCCCTGATATCGAGTTTTTGAAATACAGGGAAATTTGCTTAGAGATGATTTCTACACTTGGATCTTGTTGTGAAGCTCATTTTGGACTTGGGAAGATGTATGCGCACGAAGCTAATTTCGACACTGCCCTACAGCATATCCGTATAGCATTAAGCGAGAACAAAAATGATAAAACATATAATCTTTGGTATTCCGTCCTCACTGCATTCCGTGCAAACTCTAAAAAGCGGGCCCTTCAAGCGAAAAAAGTATGCCACAGTAATCTCCATATAGCAATTTTAAAATCAGACCCAAAGGCAATTGAAGTACTTTGGGCATTAATGCAATTATCCCAATCAGAATATTTGAAAATCGGCCTTGAAATCGAATCTCCTCAGCATTACGCTTCGAAAATCTATACTTTAGACCCTTATTACGGGGCTTTATCATGGAGTGATATTTTTTTAAACTCATTAGATGAAATAAAAGGTGAAAATTTACTTAACGAGCTTATAAATAATAATAAAAAACGCCCTGAAGCCTATTTGAAACTATGGCATTATTATTATTATCATACAAGAGATTATGCAAAGTCTTTAAATATTGCCGAAAATGCTTTTTTAAATGCAAATAGCAACGCAAGCTACTCAGTTGTGTTGTCATTGAACTATGCAAGAAGCCTTTTTAAAGCTGGAAAAGCACGTAGTTGTCTTGAGTTATTACAATTAGAATACACAAAACATTCTCTTTTTACTGTAATTCTCTACCACTACGGCCGATTCTGTGTAAAATCCAAAGATCAACATTTCCTTGGTTCAGCAATCGGAGCACTCGAAGAGTGCCTAAACACAACCTCCGAAGCTAGACATGGGCAGATTTACTACTGGCTCTCTAAAGCCTATCTTCAATCTGAAGAAAAACTTGAAGCATTTGCCTGTACAAAAAAAGCTATCCCAATCCTTTCTTGTACCTTAGATAAAATGGAATCAGAAGATCGTGATTATGAACGTAGTCTATGTCGTAAATTAAATGAACTCAAAGACATAATGAAAGATTTACATATACATCTTATAAGTATAGAAATGTTAGAAAAACTATTAGATGAGCCACCATTAAAACTAGATGAATGTAAACTATATTGTTCTGCAGTAAAAGAATTTGATATACTTGAAGGGTTTATATACGAGTCTAAAATGTGGTGGAAATCAGGAAATTCTCAAAAAGCAAAAGAAACTTTATATAGTAAATTACATATGACAAGAGTTAAAATGAAAGTCTATCTTTTACTAGTTGAGTATTATGAAAATGAAGGTAATTATGATGATATGTTATCTATAAGTAAAGAAATGGTTAAAAAATGTAGAAGCCCAATGATCCCAGTTCAAGTATGGATATCAGCTAATATGATTTATGCTAAATGCTTGATTAAACAGAATAAATTTCATGAAGCGATACTTGTATTTAAAACATTGGCCCAAGTGCAACCAATACCTTTTATCCCAGATGTGAGATATACAAGAGAATTACAAAGAGCTTGTACAAGAGAAGAATTAGATGGGGTATTGAAAAAAATAAGCAATAATTGTTATAGGTATTCTTATCTGTCAAGTAATTTGGCTGATTATCAGTTACAAAGATCGAAACTTGTTTGTTCTAAACAGTTCTGTGTACCTGTATTATTAGGTGAAGAAGAGGAGGATATAGAAATACTTAGTGAATGTACTAAAACTGGGTCAACAGATAAGTCAGATTCAGAACTTATTGGTAATCGGGTCCCTGAACCATTACCCAAGTCGAGGATTTCATCAATTCCTTGTGGAGACTCTGCAAATATTGGTTTTTCAGTAACAACTTCATATATGTTTTTATACAAAATCGGTAGGACTTGCTCGAAATATGGGGTTTTTTTAGATGAAGGAATCCACGCTTTACATGACTTTCTTAATACACATCACTACTGGACATGTGAAGGAATTGAAGTTCATGAAGAACTTAAAGCTAAAGCTAAATACTGGCTTGGAATGCTTTATTATCAAGCAAATCAAAACTCTTTAGCAGCTGAAGTTTTTAGAGATATTGGGTCTATGTTATTTCAACTTGGTCGTACCAAAATGAGCACAGAAATAGCTAGAATCCTTAAAGATTTAAGTGAAATTCAAGATTAACTTTATTTAATTAATATCAAAAATACTTGATGGGGAAACTTTATCCCAACCTCTAAGCATCATATCTTCATCTAATGAAAAACTCTCAATATTATTCTTGTTATTATTTATTATAGGCTTTTTTTTCGGGATTATTATGTTGACTATTTTTGACTTAGATTCTGCTGGTTCTAAAGATAACTTTTTAGATTTTACTGATATGCTTTTGTATTTATTGTCTTGAAAAACAGGCTTTTTTGTATAGGTTTCTTGTTTAAATCTTCGGTTTTCTTGGTAGATGCTAAGATTTTTTTTTATAACAAGTTCTGGGCTTTTGGATTGATGATTGGGTTCAAAACTTTTAGGAAGGGAACTTCTGGAGATGATTTTTAGGAAAGTTGGCGACCCGTTTTGAGGGTTTTTTATGTTTTTCAGCTTAGGAAGGTATTTAATTAGCTTTTTGTCATTGTTTGTGAATGAAGAATGCATATCGTTGCCGGGTTTGTAATATGGGATTTCAAAAGATCGTCCAGCTGATCGATTGTTATGGTTTGATGGTTTGTGGAAGTCTATACTCATAGATAATGCTTCTCTCATATTGTGGAAAGTAAAAATATGCTGTGTAGAATTTCTCACTTGCCTTATAGTACTTGAACTTGTATCTTTTTTAGCTTCTCTTGCACGTTCTTTATCCCTTTCTGTAAGAATTGCTAAGGAAGTTTCTGTTGTACCTAGTTCTTTAAATGCGTCAACTTCATATCCAAAAACTTTCTTATGCTTTGTCAGTTTGTTAGTTGATTGTTTTATTATAGCTACAGGTGGGGATAATTTGCTAGAAAGCTTACTGATTATGTTGCTGATCCTTGTCCGTTCTCTTTCCAAAGAGTAATCCATATATAAATCATATCTTCTTCAATAAGGTAAATATAATCTGCCATAGCTGATATGATGATTATATGAGAGATGGGTGTAGTTTTTGATAGTATCGATATTTAGATGTAAGTTTTGATAGAGATTGTGGATGCTACAAATTTAAATGCAGTGATTTGAATTAATTTTATGTATTATTATTTTTAGCGCTCTATTCTTTATAGTATTGATTAAGTGTATTATAATAGTAAATATGAATCAGATTGATATGGCTATAATCTCTCTTGCAGGATATATAGGAATTTCTGCAATTGGGTCTTTTGTCTTTCGTAATTGTTGTTCATCTAAAACTACTACACCAATTAATATCAAAAAAGTTATTTCTGATGATCAAGAAGCTTTTTGCGAAGTGTGCAATAGGGTATTTACAGATGATACGCAGATGATGCAACATAAAGCAAGTAAAGGACACCTTGATAAAGCTAAAAAGTTTAAAGGTTCTGAAGAATTTGTGTTGAGACAAAGGAAAAAGCATAAGTAATTAGAATTTTAAGTCACTTATTAACTTTTTACAAGTTTTACATAAGTTTTTATAAGCTTTTATTATAAAACTCTTATAAATACTAATTATTGATATAATCATCATAATTCATATAAAATCTCGAATACCATCAATTATAGATACACTTATAGCTTAGTATATATTAATATACCCACATAAAAAAAATACCAATTTTCTCTTTAAAAACCTGATAATCACTATCCTAAACTCTCTCCAATAAACTATTCCTACAATAATCTCCCATTATCTATAAAAATCATCATCCTAACTCACCTAAACCCAAAAAAAATCAAATCATTTCCCTTCAAACCTCCTATCTTTAACCCCATCTTTTCTCCTATCTTTTTAATTATTATAAAAGTGCATCTTTTAAGTCCCAACCGCAACAATAACACTTGTGTCATCTAATTTACCACCCATATACTTTTTCCCTGATTTCCCAGCATTCCTAGCAAAAGGTGATCTATAATTATGATCCCACCCTTTACTAATCGCTCTCTCAGTCAAATTTACCGCAAGATTTCTTGTAAACATCATTGGATCCTGATACAATCCTAATGCATGCTCAGCCATTTTTATAATATCTTGGTCATACAAATTATCAAACAATCCATCAGACCCTGCAATGACAATATCCCCTACTTTAAGTAAAATCATCTCATTATTCGCATCAAAAGGTGAATCATTCATAGTCTTAGAACTTCTTTTTAATAAAGAAACAAGAGAACTAAACCCTTTAGCACTAAATTCATCATAAGTGTGTGGTTTAGGAAGATTTGACAATTGAAAAGGGCAATTAAACTGATGTTGTTGTTCAACACTTCTATAAACAGTTATAAGATTACTAGTCTCATCTCTTTTTCTAAGGACAATAAAGCTAGAATCACCAAGGCAATATGTGTAAAGTAATGAATTCCTACAAAGAGCTAATAAAAGTGTACTACTGCCATATGATTTAATCCTTTGGGTAGCTTCTAAGACTATTCTTTCTAATAAATCAGTATATTCTTGATCATTTTCCTTGAATTCATATAGAATATCTAAACAGTGTTTCATAAGCTCTATAGGAAAACGACTGGGGTCAAGGCCAAAAGTACTCCATTCTGATACCCCATCAGCAACTCCAAACATCTGTTTTTCATGGTCGATAATCCAAGCATCTGCACTACCTTGATCTTTAAGTTGAGCATTTTTACTTGCAGGTTTACCAATCATAAATCCTGACATGATCAATTTGACTGGTTTTTTAATTTTGTCTTCTTCTATTATACCAAAACCTCTTGGTGACTCAAGATTACCACTTATTGATCGAACTAGGAGAATAGGAGAACATAAAGATTGGGTTTTTATATGTGAAGCCAGTTCATTTGCCGTTGATTGAAAAGATCGAACGCTCATTGCCCTAGGAATACCGTTTTTCTGATCTTTTACAATAATAACATTGTTGTAGTTACCGTTCTGGTCTTGGGAAATAGCTAAATTACCATCACAGACCCACATACCATCGACCATGAACTTTATACAATATGTACCTCCAGGAATTTTATTGTCTATAATTACTGTTGATATAAACTCTTTGAGGATTTTTGAGTACTTTAATGGGATCAGTTGTTTCCAAGGAGGATCAGTGAAATTAGACATAATTGACACTGATGAACCCTCATGGACCCATCTTATGAGTTTTTTATAATCAAGTCCTTTAAGGAAAGATAAGTCTTTTCTGGTCTTCCAACCTTTGTAAACTTTTTGTATAAAAATTGATGCTTCAATTCGCAATTTTTCAAGAGGTATTACAATTTTGAAAAGCTGGGACTGGGTTTGGGCTTTGATTTTACGATACCACCTTTGAATACAAATTGCTGAGAGTCTACGGGCTTCAAGGACTTTATGAAGAAGATTAGAATCGCTTGGAAGGAGTATGACTAGTTGCAAAGCCTGGCTATTGTTCATATTATTGTTATATACACTAGTATAAAAATTAATTTGAGAGGTGATAAAAAATGTTAGGTTAAGGATGAAGATAATGATTTTATGAAAAAGGTGTATATGTTTGAAGATATTTGGGAAAAGAAAAGAATAGAAAAGGTACAAAAAGATTTAAGATGATGAAAAGTTGTGGATATGGCTTTCATATAAGAAATTATGTGGATTTGATAGATTTTAGGATAAAAGATGTGGGCAAAATACCTGGAAGCTCAGATCAAGTATATTTATATCAATTTTTAATAGAAATTGGGTATTATTTGTAAAATGGTGATTTCATATTTGATATTATATAATAAGCGTAGAATTTATTTGTAATGATAATATTAGTTTTAGATACCAAAATTTGAAAATTGTATTCTGTATTGATAAGAGGACAATTATAATAGGATTTATAATGAAAGATTCTTTTTTTTTGATGAAATAATTCTACTGCGGATTGTAAAGTAATACTTATAATAAATAGAAAACTATCTTACTATCAGAAAATCATATAAAATTAATAGGATTATTATTAGATTATAAATCTGTTGTGTAAAAGTCAATCAAATTTTCATACAAATCCTCTTCATAGTAGTGATTACATTGAAAATCTTTATATGCTTTGGGTATAAAACTATGAATAAACCTGAAGCTCGCATCAGAATTATGATGATTTGTAGCATATATAGGAAAATTTTATAGGGAAAAAATGATTCTAAAATGAAAATTAGCTTTGAAGGAAAATAATCACTACAAAGTGAGAATGATGATTTAGATACTGAGCTTTTGCTTTAGCTATAATCTTTTGAACTTGAATTTGTTATAAGCCTATTAGATTCAAATATAATGTGTGTATTGATATTAACATAGAAATATATTTGATTTTATAGCATAAAAAAATCTTTACTTAATTTTAGGACTCCAATATTTGATAATAATAATAGTTGAAGTGATTTAAATAGTGAAAGTTTTTATTGTATACATGATGAAAAATATAAAATTAGTCAGAGACTGCAATAACTTTTCATGATTGCTAAAGGAATATCAGAAAAAAATCCACAAAAACTTTACATACAAAGTATAATCAAATAAAGTAATTTTTGTTGGAAGTTTAATAAGGAAAAAAAATTGATAAGCTTAAAGAAAATTTTCTAATTAGAATAAAAAAATTAATTTTATGATGAAACAAGTTGAAGGCTTTTATATTTTTAATGACATCTACTTTACTTTCTTAATAAGATTTTATTCATTTTTAATCGTTAGGTATTATTTTTAAAATAATCAATTTATAGGCATTTATTTACAATTCCTAACTGAATTTTCTAATCAAGCCAATAAAGAATCAAGTGCAGATGACAGATAAGGAGAAAATATCGTATTTATTTAGAAATCAAAATTAATATTACAATTTAGCATTGGAGTTTTGTGAAAAAAAATATATTTAGAAATTATTTTATCTATTTCAAATACAAAGGTACAACCTGCACTTAAGATACAGATAAGAGCCATATAATCAATCTTCATAATAGTAAAAATATTGATTATACATAGAATAAAAGCAATAGACTTTTATAAATTCCTGACTTGGAGTTTATTAAACGATTTTTAAAAATTAAGTGAATTGGCAATTAGCTCATGCAATAGCATCATCTCTCCTTTTTAAATTACTAATACTACTGTGTATCAAAATTTTTATTTAGATTATCAGAAAGTGAATGTATTTTAAGTCTTTATTCCATTTTAAACACTTAAAAAAAAAAATTTTTTTAATGAAGATTGAATAACGCTGACTATGAAGAAATGAAGTGTTGAATTAGATTAGGATAATGAACATTAAAATGATAAAAGTGAAAAAATAAACTTTTAGTAAAAGGATGAAAATCTAAGAATCAGTATTTGATTATTATAAAACTGACTATTGTTATCATATAAGAAAATAAATATTAAAAGCTACAAGAAAAAAAAAGGTAATCATAAAAATTTTAAAAGTAGGAATTAAATCTTAAAAAAAAATTTAACTAATCTCTAGGATTTAATAATTTATATTTTTCAAGAATTCTAAATTGAATTTATAAAATTATTCATAGGCTAATAAGGTTGCTTATAGGCTTAGAAGAATTATTAGATAAACTTATAAGGAAAAATAGGATTTAATATGGTTGAATATAGGTTATTGATTTTTAAAGTTTTTAAGTATTTATGGGTTTTTAAATTTTTGTTGTTTAGATGGATTTGTAATAAGATTGTTTATTGAAGAATATAAAATTAGATGATATAATATTTATGCTTTTAGGAATCAAATAAACTTATAAAAAAAAAATAACTATAAAATATTCTCAAATGAAACTGTGAGATAGTTTTTGCTCAAATGCATTTGATATTAGAAAAGAGTTTAAGAATTTGTTATAAAAAATATGAAACTTTAGGTTGAGGAGATGAAAAAAAATCCCCTTCAGAGAGTATTTGACACATTTTGGTGCCGAAAATTTAGGGAAAATTATTTATTTTTTTTACTAGAATATAAATATTAGGGTTTATAAATTTTCAAGATCTTCCCAGTGTTTACGGTTTTTCTGGATATTTTCAATAAGTTCTTGGGTGCCGGGGACGAAATCGCTAATTGATTTCCATAATGGGTAAATGAAAACATCAATAAACATAATCTGACTTCTTTTAATTTTGGCAATATCATTGCCAATCCTCATGAACTCGGATACTGGAATAGCGAGTTGTTCTTCTTTCCACACCTGCAAATTAAATTCCTGTATAATCTTTAATGACCATATCGTAGCCAATTCAAAATCCAAAGCAGGATTGCTAATATCAGCTCCATGTATAAGCATTCTCATAAAAATCAATCTATGTTCTTTATTAGTAATATCATAAACTTTCATATTCTCCGCAAAAGTTTCCATAACCGATTTATGCTGTGCCATATCAGTAGCTAAAATTATCTGAACAATTTTTTCTCTATCATCATCAGAAATCCCAATATCAAAACGATCTTGAGATAAAAATTCAACAAGTGTAGCCGCATGATAATTTTCTAAAACCCCTAAATTGTTATATTTACATGATAATTCATGCTTTGAGTTTATAAGAAACATATTATTGACCCCAGGATGATTCAAGTCATGTCCCAAACCTGAAAGTAGGAGTAGTTTTTCATCAGATTCAGTTAAAAAGTCTTTGAAATTAAGATTTCGCTCTGAAATAACGTAAAGTAATTGACATACAGCAAAGCCATGATAAAAGTTGTGGAATGGATTTTGCTGATAATTTGCAGCTATAATTTCGATAAGGCTGAGGATTTTCGCTGAAGGGTAGTTTCGATGATGGAAAATATGGAAAAGACTGTCTTTTAGAGCTTCTTGGGACCTTGAAAATATTGGGAAATTCAAATCTTTCAGGTCTTCGGGTAGTGATTGAGAAATTCGTTTGAGGGAGGTTTTAGGGGGAGATTGTTGTAAAGGCTTCATTATGATCTGATCCCATGAACTTGGGGTTTCAATAAGCTTTATATAGTTCGCGGCGATGAGGTTTGTTTTAAGTCCAGCACTTTGGACTTCTTTGGATGATTTAGAACCAAAACAACCCATTTTTTGTATAGAATAACAACAGAAATACATTTTCTAGCTAAATTTATGATAATTCAGCAAGGATTAGGGTAAAATTAGATAAGATATTTAGAGTAGATTAAAAAGTTTAAAAAAATTATGGAATTTGGAGTTATAAATAAAAAGTAGTTGCTGCTTTGAATTTATGAAGAACTTTTATAAGAGAAAATAAGGTTTTATATGATAAGATTGAAGTTTTAGGTTTTTTTGTGTTAAATTAAGTGCATGTAGGGGAATTTTAATACTTTAAGATAATTTTTGAGTGTTAATTTTTCTTGGATTTGATTAGAATAGATAGGGAGAATACTGATATGTTTAGGATGTATTGTAATGAAAAAATTATTAGTTGTTGAGTTTTGATATGATGTGAAAGGTTTAGTTTTAGTTTTTTATATTTTTGTAAGAAGGTTTTTGATAGTTTCTAATTTTATTGATTTTATTGAATGCTTAATTAGCTTATCAAATTTAATACATATTTTGCAATATGGCATCAATAAATCTTAATAAAAAACCTGAAAAATGTATTAAATACAATTTATTAATTTAATTATCGCTTGTACTATGTAAAGTTCTTATGATTATATTTAATATTAAAACAAGTTTATTTTTAAAATATCATAAACTTTAGAATGCATAACAAATAAAAATTATACTAATGCAAACTATAAATAATCGAAGTAAAAAATGGTATTTAACAAAAAGTTATTATAAGAAATAATTGCCCCTACAGACAATTTTTAGAAAAATAGTTTAAATGCAAGATCTAGTTAGTTTAAAAAATAAGTTTCCATGAAAAACATGAAAATTTTCAAAAGCGATAGTTTTCTTATATTTTCTAGTTAATTTTAGCACATAGAATAAATGATTTCAAAAAATAGGGAAGTTTAGTTTTTAAGATAAGTATTTAGTAATATACTACAATTTAATGATATAAGAAATCTTAATTAAACCAAACTCACACCGAAAAACTTTAAAATTATTATTATAGTTAACTTTAAAATGTTACATTTTTTAAGCATTTCATTTTCCATATTTTAAGTATTTTTTATATTAACGAAGTGCTTGTCATTATTTTTCCATTAAAATTCAAGAACATCAAAAATAAAAGCAGTTATAATATTCTCCATAATGTCTAGTCTATGTTTTAGCATCCTATTAAATATCATATAATTTCATAACAATACCCCTACTATTTTATTCACAAAAGCATAAACTTAATTTTTATATACAATATCTCTCAATAAAGCATATATAATCTATCAAAATTTATAATCATATTTTATCATATATAAAGATTACCTCTTAACAATAAAAGTTAATATTTCTTATCAGCAGTTTTTCATTATTATTATCACTATAATAAAACTAGAATATCGCACAGATTTCACTGTAATTACATACTGAAATAGGTGTAAAATTATTATTGAACAAATCAATCACTTTTTTTATTTCGCTGTTCTCTTTCTGCTTTTTTGATATAATTTCTGAGTTCTTTTTTGATATA
>MPUH01000115.1:0-103340 GCA_001970955.1 Stentor coeruleus
CCCCTAACATTTTTATTAACTAAAAGATAGTTAGTATGATAAAACACCCTAACACCCTAACACCCTAACACTAAAGATGATTTATATACAATTTTTTAAAGAAATTCTAATTAAATTTGTCTTATAAAAATCTATTTCCTAATAAGTCTTCGACAAAATTCTTATTTCTGATATTAATTTCTTATAATATGGATCTTCCTGGAAAAAGAACTAACCCTAATGAGAGTCAAATCAAAATCCCACAAAAAAGATTGAAAATCCCATCAAATAAAGCACCCTCTCAATCATTTGCAAATGCACTCTGTTTAAGGAAAGACTTATGGATAGAAATTATAGACTTCTTAGATACAAAGTCTTATTTTCGGATAATCCCTCAAGTGAACTCGTTTTTCTATTCCATAGTTAAAGAATGTAAGAACTATAGAACAACATTAAGCTTTTTACTAAAAGTAAATGATACAATTTTTTATAACACAAACAATTGTAAAATTTATAACAAACACAATTTCATGGAATATACTCTAAACTGCAAATCCCTTCAAAAACTCCAACTAAAGCTAAAAACTTGTGTGATTTCAGTTGAAGAAAATGCACATAGTTTAGCTTTTTTAGATCATTTTATCTCAATGAAAAGCTTAAGCATTATAAAAACCCTAAAAATACATATTGGAAAGTTTCCATTAATACAAATTGAACTTAAGCATTATAAAAACCCTAAAAATACATATTGGAAAGTTTCCATTAATACAAATTGAAAATCTGCTTTCTCTTTTTAGAAATTTAGAAGTACTTAAAGTTAGATTTCATGATGATTTTCCATTTGGATATTTTTTCATTCAAAACACTTACATGAAAAATTTCGAAAACGATTTCAACAAAATTCAATTAAAAAAACTTTCATTAAAATATCTTGGTATTTCACTCAAACGTAAAGATACTGATGAAATTTTAGAATCATTAGAAAAAAACATAGGCTTAGAGAAATTTTCTTTAAAATTTATAGAAATGCCCTCTAGGTTATTGGAAATTTATAGTTTTTTAAAGACAAATTTTTATTTGAAATGCATTAAACTTCCTAGCTTTTTTTCTTTCAATGATACTTCAGCTGAAGAACTTTGTAAGTATATAGCCAGGAGCGAAATATTAGAAGAGCTTCAAGTAAGTGATTCAATTATGATTAATAATTCACAATTTATTAATGCTATTTCGATGAACCGGAGTTTGAAAATTTTAATTTTAAAGCCGAGTACAATCAGCCATTATTTAAAATATAAAATTAACGTCGAAGCTACTTTTGAATTGTTTAATGCTCTTGCAAGTAGTTTGATTGAAGAGTTTTCAATAAGTATTTTTATTGATAATAGCATGAACGCTTTTAAATGTGAGTCCTTGAAATTAATAAACCCAATTGAAAAATTCTTAGAATGCTTCGAAAACTTCATATCAATATCAAAAATCCGTAAAATTACGATAAGCATAGGAATACTTCCAACTAAATATAAAATGTTACTAGCAGATTTGATTTTAAAATATGTAAAACTAGGAAAAATAGAATACTTTGCTGGTTACAACTTAAAAATGCTTATGGAAAACAAACTTGAAATTCTTGAAATAGGAAAAAAAGATAAGCTTTTCGTTGAAAACCATTATATGGAAGGTATTATCAGTGAAATTTTCAGAAGGCTTTTAACTAACGCTGACAAAATTTTAAGAATTATTAAATATAATGATTCAAAAACTATTATTGACGTAAATAAATTTATTCAAAGTGTCACAGAAAGTAAAACTTTAGTTTTAAAGCAAAACACTTCATCGAAAAGATTTGATATGCTTTTATCATTATATGATTACTCAATGATAATTCTATCAACAAGAATAAGAGAAATTATAGTACTAGATATAAGAAATATAAATTTAGATCCATTTCATGATGTATTTCCTGAGTTACTAAAAGAGTTCAAATCATTAGAAAAACTGAAATTCAATTTTACAAGCAGAAATGAGCATGATATCAATTTTTCAAGTATTTTTAAGGTTATCAGTACATCTCTTAAAAATGTTTTATATATAAACTTTACATACAAAAATGTATTCTCTAGAAGCGTTGAGGAAGTATTTTTAAGTTTGATGAACTATGAACCTCTAAGAAAATTTAAATTTAAAAACTGCGTATATGCAATAAAAAATTATGTTCCAAATAGTAATCTAGATAGTTTTATATCCAGATCAAAAATTATTTCTTTAAACTTATCTGAAACAACTTTTGCTTATGATCAAATAATTGAGCTTGCTAAAGGTCTTGAAGAAAATAAAACTATCACTCGTTTAAGATTAGAAAATATAAAATACGTTGAGCAAACAAGAGTTACAGTAAAGGATATAATAGACAGAAAAATTGAAGCATTTTTAAAAATTTTATCAGCTTTAAAACAAAAAAAGTACGAAAAGCTTTCTTTGTTTAATTCTGATGGACTTATAAATGAAAGTTCAGTAGAAGATAAATATTATAAAAAATATTTAAAAATAATCTCTGATATACTATGCAATAATCCAAATCTTAAAGAATTTAATGTTCGGATAGCTCTTCCTTATCAGTTCTATTTTAGTTATAGTGAGATAATATTAAAAGCTATTGAAAAAAATAAAGGGCTAAAAATTATCAACTTTTTTAATATAAAAGAAATATTTTCAGATGATGAGAAAGCTATATCTTTTATTCGTGAGTACTATACAAATATTACTTTTTTGAAGACAGATAGCATTTTTTTGAATTATTACAAAATTAATTCTGAATTTTATAAAATTATGCAAATAGTATTTTCGGAACTAATTAAGAAATGCCAAACTTCTCATTTGAATAAATTTGTAAATTGGGTTTTTGAATCAGTGAATATCTGTAATTCCCAAACTTTATGTTTAGAAAATTGTAATATAAACTATGAAAGAAGTAAGAATATTAAATTCAACCTACTTGATACTTTTATTTGTTTAGAAAAACTTATGATATTTGATAATCATATCACTATTACAGAAATTGAAGTTATTGGGAAAAATTTAATAAAGCTTGAGTTCTTAAAAACAATCATTCTAAAAAATAATCGATATAGTGTTAGTGATCTTTATGCATTTTTAGTACCAAAAAACATTACCTGTTTGAAAAGCTATAGTAACAGTTTAAATATAGAAAATATTTCAAGATTATCAGAAAAAATTAAGTCTTCTCGACTTCAAAAACTGGTATTAAAAGATATTACTATCCTTAATGATACTCAAATTAACGTACACTTTTGTGAATTTATTGAAGCTGTTATTTGCCCTTATTTAAGAATACTTAAAATATGTATGAAATATACTCATGAATTATTAGATATTTTAATTCAAAAACTTTATGCATTTAAAAATCTTGATTATCTTTGTGTATCAATATCAGAAAATTATCATGATTTTCAAGTTCCAATAAAAAACCTAATATCTCTGATTAAAAGTCAAAAAACTTTGATTTCTAAAGTAAAAGTTCATAAATATTTATGGGATTTAGGGAAATTAAAAGTAAAAAATGATTATGATTTTCGAAAGTGTGAGTTGAATCCTGCTGATTTGATGTTTTTTGCAGAACTTTGTGAAGAAAATGTTGTGAAAAAAGTTAGTTGTGTTGATTTTTCAGAGAATGCAGGAATTATTGATATATACTTTGCAGAAAATATATCTAAGATTATTAGAGCTTTAGGATGTAATAAGGTTGTGATAAGGAAAATAGGTTGTGAACAGAGGCGTATAAGGGAAATTAAAGATTTATTAGGAATTGAAGAAAGATCTTTAGTGAATTTTATTTTAGGTGACTAGTTATTAGCTTAAGATGTGAAGTTATAAAAAATTAACTTAAAATTATAAAATAGATAATTAATTAAACTTTAGATATTAAAAGGAATTAAAAATTTTCTAGATTTAAGCATAAGATATAATAAAGTTTAAATTTTAGAATACATATTTACTTAACATAATACAGTATGAAACTATTTAGTAAATACAAAGAATTTTAAAATATAATTATATATTATAGTAGTAATACTATTTTTATGTTTGCCGCAATTATATATTTCCTACAAGTTTTAATTATTAATTTTATCAATACCCATATATTATCTTCTATAATCATTAGCCTTAACAAAATTCAAATTTTCTCAGAATATACCTATTCATATCAAAAGGTAATTTAAAATTCCCACTTAACCGACTCTGTTGCAATCTTAACTAATCTTTAATGATAATAATAAAATATCCACAACTAAGTCATACCATTCTTAAATCTTCTAAACCTTAATCAAAAAGCATCACATTAACTTCATCTTCCCACCCAATCTTCTATTTATTTTCTTTACAAAATTATTCATCTCATATAAATCATTTCTATTAATAATTCAAATTCCAAACTTATTCAACCCATCTCATTTCCCCAAACCACCTTATTATCTCTATAATAGCACTACAAAAATCATTACACACAAACATATTCCCATCTCCCTCTATACTTCTAACTCAAACTCATATTTTTAAACTTCATATCCAATACAACTTTTATAAATATGGGCAACTTATGCAGCGTTGAACCAATTCCACTAAGTACCTCATACATTGAAATCCCTGAAACAATCGAAAGCCAGTCTATCAACATTCGAAACTTCAACTTAATAAAAGTTTTAGGCCAAGGCTCATTCGGTAGGGTGCTACTCATGGAAAAAAAAGACACAAAAAAAATCTACGCAGTCAAAACAATATTAAAACAAAAACTTTATAGTACGAAAAAAAAGCGCCATGCTCTAATGGAACGACAAGTACTTGCTAATATTACAAGTCCATTTGTAGTAAAACTTCATTACGCATTTCAAAGCTCAGAAAAACTATATCTCGTCTTAGATTTCATGCAAGGAGGGGATTTGTATTATCATATAACCCAATATAAATGTTTATCTGAAGAAGTTGCAAGGTTTTATGCTGTTGAAGTTATTTTAGCATTAGAGGATTTACATAATGCAAATATTTTATATAGAGATTTAAAGCCAGAAAACATATTAATGGATAGTTTTGGACATGTGAAACTTGCTGATTTTAACTTAGCGAAAATTATTATAGACAATGAACAGACTTCAACAATGTGTGGAACACCAGAGTATATTTCCCCAGAGATATTAAAAGGATCACCTCATGGTAGAGAAGTCGACTTCTGGGGTTTGGGTTGTGTAATTTATGAGATGATAGAAGGCAAGTCCCCTTTTTATGCAAGTAATTACAAAAAACTTTTTTCAAAAATTATTAATGGGACTTTTAATTTCAGTGATAAATTCTCAGCAGCAGCAATGGACCTTATATCGCAATTATTGTCAGTACAAGTAAAATCACGTCTGGTTTCTATGGAAAAAATCAAAGCACATGATTTTTTCAAAAATATTGACTGGGAAGAAGCGCATATGAAAAAACTCACCCCGCCTATTATACCTGAAATCAATGGGGAATATGATGTTAGATACTTTAATCCACCACCTAATGCTGAAGCTTCGCCAAGGACTAACTGGAGTAATTATCCTAAAGAAGGAAATACATTTCAAGGGTTTACATATGAAGACTCAAATATAACATTCGATATTAACTAATTTTTCATTAGTGTTAGTATGAGGTTTGATATGATATTGTTTGGATATCAGCCCTTTTTAAAGTTATTCTGAGTTGTGGGCTAGATATTAAGGTGTTGTTTTTTGTACTTCTATAATTTGTGATTGGGCAGGTATAGTTTTGCTGTTATTTTACTTTTTAGAATCTATTTTTTTGTTTTATTTTTTGATAGATGCCTTCAACAACTTGTCGCTATTAGTGATCTTTTTATGATCTTTAATTCTGTAGTATTTTTATTCTTCTATTATTTTTTCGCACTTTTCTTGATTAATCATAATTTTGTTCTATATAATCCGGTTGTTTATATGCATGATTTTGCTATGATTTTTTCTATTGAGTTAGGATTACTTTCAGTGTGTTTACTATGTTTAAAAAAAACCTAGGCTCCTTTCATTTTAATTTTTCTATCGATTAAATGTTTTTTACTGCTTTTTCTTTTATTTGAGATATATTAGAGATATTTGTATAAATCAGTTTCTTTTATTTTGATTTTTATTATTGTTTGTGGTTTATTATTAGCTTCATATACCACTATACAAATATAAATTTGTTTAATATATAATTTAAGCATATTGGAGATTAACAGCCACGTTTCCATTCATAATTATTGCACTTTCTTCTCAAGTGTGCATTCCTTTTAAGACTTGTATGATATCTTCCCTAATTCATTTTTTTTTAAATCCTATGCTCTTCTCTATATATATTTCATTGTTCCTTTCTTTTACAATACTATCATTAATTTTTAAAAGTTAATCTAAAATTATTTTTATAAAATCTAATTCTTATATTTTACATTTTGTCCACATTTGTACTACTATCCAAAATCTATCAAAATTCTATTAACACCCACATCCTCCATATAACCCTTTTAATATAAAAACTTAATAAAGCAAAACATTTTCCCTAAAATCCACAAAAATTATCATAACTAAAAATCTCTCCACACAATAACTTATTAAAAATCTTATCCATACTTTTCACAACATTTTCTTCCTGAAACTCATCAAACTACTTTTTAATTCCATTATTATTAAGATTTAGCATTTTTCCTAGCTTCAGCTAACAAACTCATAAACTGTGATTGAGATCGATCCGTTAAAAACTTCCTCTCCATCATATCCAACGCAAACTCTAGCACTTGCTTAAACTGAGGAGTCTTCCCAGCTTTTTTCGACTGATAAATCGGCAGTACATGTGTATGTACCACAGCTTGCCACAATGCAACTTCTTTTTCTATAGTCTCAAGTCTTTCTTTTAAAAAATTCACATAACTACACAAAACCTCTTTAGATTCTCTATACTGTTGAACCTTTTGAACCAAAGTTCTATTAAAACTCTCTTTAATCTGTTTTTTAAATTCATCATACTCAGACTGCACTTCTAACAACTTACTATCTTTCTGACTAAGTTTTTCTTCAAAATTCAATATTTTCTGTGTAAATTCTCTTTCATTATTCTCATAATTTAACCTCAGCATCTCAATTTGCCCCTGTAATTTCTTCTCAGTTTTTTCTTTTGTTTTGATTTCCTTCTTCAATTCATCCCCAACAATAAACTCTTTATCCGCTTTAGAATTTATTTCAAACAACTCCTTTTGCAATCTTGAATTGTTTTTTTCTAAATCTTTCATTTTCTTTTTCATTTTAGTCACTTCAGGATCAACTAGCATAAACGAGTCTGTTGATTTCATAACATCTTTTTCACAACTTTGAAACTCTCTGACGATTCTTGAATGAGATTCATTGAATTGTGTGTCGACAATCATAATCTCATCAACTACTGAAGTTTTATCAGCTTTAGTTAAATGATTTAAACATGATAACCACATATCTCTTTGTTTTTGATTGATAGCAACAACATTTACAGGTCTATCTTTTAGATGTATAGTAAAACAGAAATTTTCAGGGTCTTGTTTGATTTCATGATGGTTTTTACATTCAAATTCTGAGTTCCCAGGAGTGATTCCTGCAATATCACTTATTAGATGTTTTCTGATATTTCGATTAGAGTTTGCTGGTTTCCATTGAAAACTTTGAAGATCAATCGATATTGAAAACTCTCGATTTTCTTTTTTCCCATGTTTAAAAGTGTATTTAAACATTTGTGTTCCTCGAAATGCAGATAAAAAAGCTTCTAGTAAATTATAAGAGTCTTTGCCTAAACGGACAAGAGTGTTTTTTGAATCCATAATCTGCCCAAGTAACTCCATTATATTATAAGACTTACATTACCTATTATTTAAAAATAACTATTACAAGAAAAGTCATTTCGTTCTTCTTCGAGGCTTATCGAGCTTTCATCATCTTTTTTTAAATCATCAAAGAATTTAGCAAAAATCACATCTTGAGTTGTGTCTTCACGTGATGAAACTTTTCTTAAAGGTTTTTTCATTTGAACTTCAATATCTACTTGCTCTTTAGTAACATTAATTCCCAGCTTGCTAAGCTCAGAAACAAAATAATTAATAGCTTTATCATAATCCAACAACAAAAGCGTTTCTTGATAATTATAACTAATATCAACAGTAGCTTTTTCTATAAGATAAACCAAGCATTGATAGAATTCACTCAAATGTTTAGACTTAGCCGCAGCAGCTAAAATCTGTATCGCATTTTCATTTCTTTTATTCCTCTGAGAAAAATCAGCATTGCAAATAGTATGTAAATATTTAATCATACTATAATTCCCTGTTTTACATGCTATCAAAGCACAGTTTTCTCCAGTTGATTCATCAATAAAATGTATATCAAGTTCTTTAGGAGGTTGTTCCATTTTAGCTACAATATTAGTTGCACATTTTATCATCGATATATGGCCAAAATAACAAGCAACTTGTATTGGTGTATAAGTGACTTCATTATTACAATCTTCAATCATTTCTAATATTTTATCAATTTTATCAGTTAACTCTATAGTCTCTCTAAATCTTCTAGATATCATTTTAGGCTCAGATTTTCTTATTATCATATACATTGGAGCATAATAGTTAAAAAGATCAATAAAATTATTTTCGCATATTATCGAAAGTCCTGATTGGCCAAGTTTACTAAAATAAGCTTCCATTGTTTCTGGGTCTGCTTTAAGGCTTTTATGTATGTATTGAAACATGTCTTTTCTTCCACAAATCAATGCGTAGCCTAGAAGATTAACTTCAGATAAGCCATCGTGAAGAAAAGTTAAGTGATTGATATCTAGTTGTTTAGTTGAATTACGACTTTCTTTAAGTTGTGCTATATAATAAGCTAACTGTTTTTGAATTCCGGATTTAATAACTTCTTTTATATGATCTTTTAAAATTTCTGGACATTCAGCATTTCCTTTACTATTGCAACAACCCATTTATAGTAAAAAGTATTTTATATTTTTAAAGGGAATTTAAGATTATAATAAAAATCAAATGTAATACAAATTGATTTTTTTATTATGATTTATGATACTAAGGTTAAACTTTTGATTACAAAAAAGGGACAAATTCCTCATAGTCTTTAAAAACTTTTTCTTTCTTCTGTAAAACATTGCTGACTTGGGAAAAAACTAAATCTTGTTTGCTTTTTAAGACTTCAAGACCTTTTTTCATTATCTCCTGCTCAGCTCGAATGATGTTGATTTGTTTTTCAAACTCGCTTTTGATTTTGTTTCTATTTGTCATCTGACTTACACATCTTTCTTTAAGCTGTAAATCTAACTCTTGTTTCATACTCATTCTATGTCTTTGTTTTTCTTCAAAAGTTTTATATCGATTAGAATCTCTAACTATTTCCCAGTTCTTTTCAGCTTCTTTAACTTTTTTAACAATTTCTTGTTTTTCCATTACAATAGCTTTTTCTATTTTTTTTACACGATCTGCTCTTTTAAGCCTTTGCAATTGGACTTTTTGTCTTAGTTTTTCTTTTTCATCAAGTTTTTCTTTCATTCGCATTTCCTTTTCTTGAAGTTTTTTCAAATTCCTTTCTTTTTTCATTTGGGTTTCTTTTGCTATGGATTTTATTTGAAGCATTTCTTTTACAGCGATTTTTTCAGTGTTTAGCAATTTGTTTATACGATTTTGAATTGATGTGGCTTCGTTGTTTAGCTGATATCGCTCAAAGTTTAGTTTGAGTTTTTCAGAATTCATTTGAGTTGCGTTAGAATAAGAACTTTTGTGATGGAAAAATCTTGAGTCATTGCTAAATGAGTTGTTTTTTTGAGTAATTGGAGGACTTACTAATGTCGACAATTCAGTCAATTCCATAATAAATTATTTTAACCTTAGGTTTATTATTCTAATTTCTTTAAAACGTTCAATTCCATAATAAATTATTTTAACCTTAGGTTTATTATTCTAATTTCTTTAAAACGATTACAATTAAAAACTTATGAAATTGTATTGAGAGTTGGATTGAATTGATTAGAATAATTTATGATTTTTTTTTTATGATAGGGTGATGAGGAAAAAGTTTTGTTGATGTTGATTATTGGAGGTATAGTAATTAGGTTTTTTGTTATTGATTTAAGTTCTCAATAATGTGAAAGAATAGTTTGAAGTTTAAAGTTAGAAAGCTTTGTTTAATAGGATGTTTTAGCTTGAAGTTTGAAGTAAGAAAGGTTTGTTTAATGGGGTTTTTAGAATGGGTTAAGGTTAATAGATAGGAGTAGTTATAATTAGAAAAAGGATTATTATTAATCATTTTGAGGTTGAAAAATATTGAATGTGATTGCTTTATAATTTAATTGTTGAAGAAAACATAAATTAAGCTTTGTAATATATAAACGAAATTGCTTCAGCATAAATGTTTAAAGATTGAATAAAAAATTAATATACAAAAAGAAAGCAATACTATTTTTTATTAGATATCGCATTTTACCTTAGCCTAAATCATATGTATTCGTTTCCAGCAATTACAAAAATATCAAATTACTAAATAAAACTATAAACTTATATACAAACCTAAAGCTAATCACCTAATAATCATCATATTATCTACCTTCAGTTCCTTTAAAAAGTTATATAACAAACTTAATTATTTTTTATATTCAACCTAATTAACCTAAAAACATATAAACTCATTTTTGCATCTTAAATACTAATAATTAGTATTTTATTTAATACAATCCACAATTTTTTATTATTACAATTAAAAAACTTTCTGCTAAGAAATTTATAAATCCTAATAAAAAATGAAAATATCTTGATTAAATTCCAGCGACAACAAAGAAATAAAAATCAAATTTTTATATGAAATCCCAATTAGCCAAACCCCAGAATATTTTTAAGAACAACATTTCATTCATATCTTCAATTGAAATTATAATACTTCACAAATAAAGAAAAATAATTCAAATTTAAATTTTATCGTCCCATAGAGTAATATATAAAAAATTCCATTTAAAATATATACCTTCTGAAAATCTTAAAATAATAAAAAACGAAATATTTTCCCTAGTCTAAAAAAATAAACTCACTTCTGCGGGCAAAAATCAGTTAATTATTCTATATTATAAATAAATTAATAGAACTCAACTAAGGTTTTTCAATATTAAATTACCTTATTAGATTTGTGCCATTCAAGTGCTTTATATTCTTCAAATTCTTGAAAAATTCTATTCATCATAGCATTCGTGCTATATTCAAGATTTGAAGATTCATTATTATATGAAAAAAACTGGACTATATTTCTTAAAGCGTACTTTGTCGAATCATCACTACTTTTTAAATTTTGCCATTCAGTCAGATTTTTCATATCACTAAATCTACTATTTCCCATCCCAAATATCACAATACTCATAGGTAGCATAGTTGCATCAACTATTGCATTTTTCGTTAAATTTATATTTTGTATCTCCCCATTTGTTAAAATAATCAAAATATTGTATTTAAGTTCTCCATTCCCACAATTAGAATTCCTCATAGTTTTCTCAATAACTTCATGCAAACATGCTTCTTTAGATGATTTTCTTGATATCTTTGAATTAACATAGTCAACAATAAGACCACGCGAACCCAAAGTATGAGCTGAGTTATCATTTCCATTCAAAGCAAAGCAGTGTTTTGTGATATCTTGATTTTCATGTTTAACCCCAAAACCATATAGGAAAAAAATATTATCATTTTCAAAAGGCTCAAAAGCTGATGAAAGTTTTCCTAGTGCTGAAATATATGAGAATGGTGTATTAATATCATGAAGATTTTCAGTTCTAGAAGAAAAGTCAATAGCAAATGTAAAATTAAACTGAAGACCATTACGTAAATAGCTTAAAGTTGATAGCATCGGCATGCATTCTATTTTAATTATCCCTGCTTTTGGGTTATTTTCACTAGAAATATCAAAATAATATCTTGGGCTCAGAATTTGTTCTATAGTTACATCAGCTGAACCTATAAAATCATCCCTCCTACCAAAATCATAATCCCAACATTCTATTGTAAGAAACTCAGAAGGGTTATTAAATCTGAGTTGTTTGTTTGTCAGCATAAACAATCTCCAAGAAGGGTTTATGTTTTTTTTTATTATTTCAGTTCTATAAACTTCATGATCAGGAACATCTCTGAATTTTATAATAATATATGGATCACTGCCACCACCAAAATCCATTTCTTCAAGGTCTTGTCCTGAGATTCCAAATGCGAATTTCTTAGGCTCTTGATTTGTTTCTCTTAATTTTATATGGATTTTTGATTCATTGTCACCTAATCTACATGTTAGGATAGGAAATTTGGCTATAAGCCACAATGTACTTATTGCTTTACCTATTTCTTGTTGAGTATTTTCATCTATTACAAGAAATGATATTTTTAAGGAGACATCAAAATCATGTTGAAACCTAACAAAGTTCTCCCATCTAGGATTTTGATTATTGCTTATTGTTTCTGTTCTCCCAATTACTTCATCATTAGCATATTTTACCATACAATAAACACTTAAAGGGCTGCCATTAAGGTTACTTGCTGATAATTCTAGTTCATATGCTGGATTAAAATTTGACTCAACCATTTATAATGTGTACAATTTTTAGAATTATGGATTTTTAAGAATGGGAGATTAGATATGGAAAACTTGTAGAAAATTATTTTTGAAGGTGTTTGAAGGTGGATAATTTAATGAGAGTAAAAATAATTCTTTAGGATATTATTATGATACAGATTTTATAGGAATTTTGAATAGGATAATGAAATATAATTGTAGACTATAAATCAAAATTGAAACCACTTGTTAAAATATCTGCGCTATGATAAAAAATAATTCATAGCAATGATGGTGAAAACTAGCTGAGTGTTTTAATTTGATAAGTTTATGTTATGATATTTATTTACTTTTTTTTGAATGCTTATATAAAGATAAATATGATTTTTTTAATGGTTATTCTGAACCATTTTTTTATTTGTTAAAACATAGGTAATATCTTTAATATTAATTTCTAATAATAATTGCCATAAAATTACCTTTTAAAATAAAAAGCACAGACGATGGCAAATATTAAATTTCACGACCATGAGTCGAATTTATAGATGAAAGTGAAATATATAACTTATTGGAATAGCATGTCTAGTAAAAATCTAATTTTCTAACGAATCTCATCCTAATACATTTTTCATATCGACTACTATAAAAAAACATAGCTTATTCTTTATGTAATCAAAGAAGAAAACAAATAAAAATTTATCTTTTAATTGTATTTTTGACTCATACAGGAAAAAATATATATATTTATATAGGGTTAAATAATCGGATTAAATCGGTAAGAGTTTTTATTTTTTGCATCCAAAAACCTATACAAAATAATTGCGTTTATGAATATTTTACATTTTGATACCAGTGAAGTGTATTTTGAGTATTTAGATAATTTAGAAGTTATTGCTAGTTTGAATGATTTGATAAATTAGATTTTAATAAATGTTTATAGATATGCGGCTTAGTTTATTTTAAAAGGATGTATTTTGTTGTTGGGTAAAGGAATGTGCTAAGATAAAACAAGAAATTAGAGGATTGAAAGCTTGAAGGTTTAGTTTTTTGAGATACAAATTCTCCCCAAAACAATGACATTTCAATAAGAAAACAAAATATATGGAAAAACCTAGGATCTCCTTTTTATTATTATGATCTTTGAATGTATTTAGTCCTACAAGCATTCCTTGTCCTTTACCTGATTTTCAAGTGTTAGATCTCCTCATTCAAAAAGCCTATCAAATTCCGAATTCTACAAAATCAAACCCTAAATTCGTCCCAAAAAAAATCCTAATCCTAGATAAATAAAGTCCTAGTTTTAACATAAAACCTAATACTAAAAAAGCTTTTTACCTATAAAGCCTCATTTTTCAATTAAGAGATTATTCAAGAGAAAATAAAAATTATTATCATTCCTCAATATATAAACATAAAAATCTACTAAAAAAGTCACTTCCTCTCCAAATCTTTAAAATCATATTTCATACAATATAATGCATAAACCCTACACTTACTAAATCTAATCACTTAACTAAGCAGCTTTAGGTGGTGGTAGTTCTACAGCAAACCAAAAATCATAAGCACCAGTTGCTGATTCTCCAGCTTGCCATCTATGAACAGGATATACAACCTTAGTCAAATCTTCACTCCATTCCCAAAAAGGTCCATGTTCTTCTCCAGAAAGTAAAGGCAAAGTTAATTCTTCTCCATCTTTTTTCCATACCATCCCTCCATATCCACTACCATTACTCAAACAAAAATGTATTTCCCTAAAAGTATTATCTCCCATTTCAGAATGATTATGATTACCACAATTAACCCCACTTCCAGCAAGCCAAGCTTGAATATACGCAACATGTTTATGTTCTGAATTTCTTATATCCCATCCTCTAAGATTATAAAATTCAACACCTTGGAATTTGTTTCCCCAAGGTAAACTATCAACACGATTCCATATTATCATATCACTAAATGGTCCTAATACTTTTACATCTTGTGGAGAGTGGACTAAATCAATAGCATCTTTATGAGAGACAATCATTAATATTGCACTTCTACCTGCTTTGACTATATCATCATTTATTGTTGTTAAGGATTTTTCAAATGGTCCTACCATTGGTAAACGTAAAGGGTCGCTTAACATACCATCTATAACTTTGACATAATCTCCTGGGTTTATTCGGAATTCGTCGTTTGTTGAGAGTTGGACGAATTTGAACTTATAGTGTCCCATTTCCCAGGTTTCAGAGATGGTGATTTGTTCTGTAAACTCGACTATGATTGAATTGCTTTCAAAACGCAATGTCATTTTATTATCATTTGAAGATTGTGGGTATTAAGTAATGAGTATTTTAAATGGAGAATGTGTTTAAAATGTTTGAGTTTTGGGTTTATGCTGATTATATAATTTATGAATTAAAAGAAATCTAATGATGTAATATATATATCCTAAGTATCTATTTATCATTTTTTTCATATAAGAACTAAGCAAAAGCTTATTTTATCAAGATAAAACCTTAAATCATAATAAAACCCTAACAAAAAACCTAATATAAAGCTTTAATACGCCTAACCTTATATTAAAGCACTATCTTTAAGCTCCACATTTCTAATAAAATACTTCCTGTTATGGCTAAACACATCAGTCATCAGCTCTTTAGCATCAGGCACAGGGTCTTTCTTAGCATCAGCAGCAGCTTTATTAACTTCCTCTTTAATCTTATCTTGTATTTCCTCAAGTTCAGTTTCACTAGCAAGTTTATTATCCAAAATCAAGTGTTTAACATATTCAATTGGATCTCTGGTAGCTCTAACCTTATCAATCTCTTCTTTATTCCTATAACTAACCCCAGGATCAGACATAGAATGTCCTCTATATCTATAAGTACTAAATTCTAACCATAAAGGTCCATGTTCAACACCCCATTTTTTAGCGAATTTCATAGTTTCTCTAACCGCAAAAATGTTTTGAGCTTCAATTCTTATACCAGGAATAGTATCTCCACGAGTATAGAATTCTGTATTTGCTGAAGCTCTTTCAATAGCTGTACCCATACCATATTTATTGTTTTCGCATATAAAAATCGCAGGGAGTTTCCATAAAGCTGCAATATTAGCAGCTTCAGCCACTTGACCTTGATTAGCAGCCCCATCTCCATACATAATCATAGAAATATTAGGCTTTTTCTGATACTTCAAGGCAAATGCTAGGCCAACTCCAACAGGGACTTGGGCACCAACAATCCCATTTCCCCCATAAAAGTTCGTGGTTTTATTATAAAAATGCATAGAACCGCCTTTACCTTTAGAAGTCCCTGTAATTTTACCAAACATCTCGGCAAATATTGCATGAGGAGTTTCTCCACGCATATAAGCTTGGCCATGGTCACGATAAGCTGTTATCAAGCAATCATCATGAGTAACCCCAGCTTCCATACCAACATAAATCCCTTCTTGGCCATCGCATAAATGGCAAAACCCTCTGATTTCAGCATTTTTGTAATAAGCATCTGATGTGATTTCAATTCTTCTTATAGTAAACATATCGTTGAAATATTTCATAAGCTCTTCTTTAGTTGTTACTGTTTCAGTTGGCAATAGACCAGAATCGAATTTATGAGTTGTTACTGAAGGGAGCTTTACTGTCAAAGCAAAATTCCTAAATAGTCTACTACAAGCCATTTATTATAACCTTTAAAATATTTTTGTTTTATTTTTACATTTCTCGCATTTGCAGCTTTCACAACATTTTCTTTTGGCTTGAAAACATTCACAGTATTTTTTGCAACAAGCTGACTTTTTACAGCTGCAACAACCTTTTTTGATGATGTTTTGGATTTTGTCTTTTATAGATGGGACATTTTTGCAACCATTACAGCTACAGCCGAGGCAGTATTTTCCTTTTGCGTAGCATTCGCAGTAGAGTTTGTTGCATTGGGATTTTTTACAGCTACAATTTATGGAGTCTGTAGGTCTTTTTTGAGGAATTTGGCCTAATGTGTTGGTTTTTTCACGGAACGGGGTAAGGGGGTAATGAAGAAGGTCAGAAATAGGTGTAAGGGAAGTTAGGCAGAAAGATGTGAATGGGGAGTCGTCGTTATTTTGGTCCATTTTTATATATCTTAGTGTCCGATTCCCACATTTTTTACAATCTGTTCATTCCTGTATATAATTTTCTACAGTCATTAACCCAACAATAAGACTATTAACACTAACAAACCAAGCGAAATTATCAATCAAAAAAATATTTACCCTATGAAAAATAAGGATGGTATGGACAAGATAAATAGCGTTAACTAATATATGAAATCAAGATACTTAAAATTCTCTGACGAAATTCATAAACATAAAACCCATAACCAAACAAAAATACCAAACTTCTGACTTCAAGTCCACTCAAACCCTTCAAGCTTATTTTCATATAAAATTTTTCAATTTTCACATAACAACAAATTTAGAGTCTCCTTCAACTTTTCTTCAAGCATTTTGGCAATCCTACCATCGGCCCTGCACCACCCCTTTGAAATAGACTAAAAAAACTCACCCAAACTCGGGCCTATCCATATACCATTATTCTAAGCAAATCTGCCCATAGTAAGTATAAAATCCCTTCTATGCAGTCACCATTTTCTGTGGTTATAAATAATTTTCTCATGGTGAACTTTACTGTGGATCAAATTCGCGAGATCATGGACAACCCTGAGAACATCAGGAATATGTCTGTTATAGCTCACGTTGACCACGGAAAGTCAACTTTGACAGATTCATTGATCGCAAAAGCAGGTATTATAGCAGAATCAAACGCTGGTGATACAAGGTACACAGATACAAGAAAGGATGAGAAGGAAAGAGGTATCACTATAAAGTCCACTGGAGTTTCCCTTTTCTATGAAACTGAACCAGAAGTTGAAGGTCAACCACCTAAAAAGTTTTTAATCAATCTCATTGACTCCCCTGGCCATGTTGATTTCAGTTCAGAAGTCACAGCTGCTTTAAGGGTTACTGATGGAGCTTTAGTCGTTGTAGACTGTGTTGAAGGAGTCTGTGTGCAAACAGAAACCGTCCTTAGACAAGCTTTACAAGAGAGAATCAAACCAGTCCTTATGATTAACAAAGTCGATAGAAATTTACTTGAACTCCAATTAGACCCTGAAAGTATGTATCAGAATTTCTGTAGAACTATTGAAAAAGCTAACTCAATCATTTCTACTTATGATGATGGCAGTATGGGTGACTTAATGGTCGATCCAACCAAAGGCAATGTCGCTTTCGGAAGTGGGCTTATGGGATGGGCTTTTTCTCTTAAGAAATTCTCTCAGATCTATGCTAAAAAATTCGGTATTGATCAAAGCAAAATGATTGAAAAACTTTGGGGCGAATGGTATTTCGATGCTGAAGGTAAAAAATGGAGACGTGTTGGGACTTCAGAAAGCGGGAAGCCTCTTAAGAGAGCTTTCTGTCAATTTGTCGTTGAGCCTATTCAAAGATTGGCTAAGGCAGTTATGGAAGGAAACAATGAGGCACTTACTAAAATCCTCAAAACTTTAGAAATTGAACTTAAAGCTGAAGATAAGGAGTTAACTGAAAAAAGATTACTTAAAAGAATTATGCAAAAATGGCTTAACGCCGCTGATTGTTTATTAGATATGATCGTTTATCATTTACCTTCACCTAAAGTTTCACAAAGATATAGAGTTGACTATTTATATGAAGGACCACTTGATGACGAATGTGCTCAAGCTATTAGAAACTGTGACCCTAATGGACCTTTAATGATGTATGTGTCAAAGATGGTTCCTTCACAAGATAAAGGTCGTTTCGTTGCTTTTGGTAGAGTGTTTTCTGGGACAATCTCAGCAGGACAGAAAGTTAGAATCATGGGACCCAACTTTGTTGCCGGTAAAAAGGATGATTTATATGTTAAAAACATACAAAGGACTGTGCTTATGATGGGCCGATATACTGAACATATTCCAGATGTCCCATGTGGTAACACTGTAGGCCTAGTTGGTGTTGATAATTATTTGGCTAAGACCGGGACAATATCAACTCATGATGATGCTCATCCATTAAAGAACATGAAATACTCTGTTAGCCCTGTTGTCAGAGTTGCTGTCAAACCAAAAAATGCTGCTGATCTTCCTAAACTTGTGGAAGGACTTAAGAAACTTAGTAAAAGTGACCCTCTAGTCCAATGCAGCTCTGAAGAAACTGGTGAGCATATTGTCGCAGGATGTGGGGAACTACATGTTGAAATCTGTATCCATGATTTAATTGAATACTCTGGTATTGAAATCATCCAAAGTGATCCAGTTGTCACATATAAAGAAACTGTACAAGCTACTTCAAATCAAGTTTGTATGTCTAAATCCCCTAATAAGCATAATAGACTTTATGTCACTGCTGAACCTTTCGCTGAAGGTCTTTCTGAAGCTATTGAAGGAGGGAAAATCGGACCTAAGACCGATCCAAAGTCCCGAGCCAAGCAACTCCAAGAGGAATTCAACTGGGACCAGAACGACGCAAAGAAAATCTGGTGCTTTGGCCCTGAAACTACAGGCGCTAATATGCTTGTTGATGTGACTAAAGGTGTTCAATATATGAATGAAATCAAAGACTCTATGGAATCTGGCTTCCAATGGGCAACAAAAGAAGGGTGTATGTGTGGTGAAAATATGAGAGGAGTTAGGTTTAATGTACTTGATGCTTATTTGCATGCTGATGCTATTCATAGAGGTGGTGGGCAACTTATTCCTACAGCAAGAAGAGTTTACTATGCATCTTTCTTGACTGCTAAGCCTGCTCTTCAAGAGCCTATGTTTTTAGTTGAAATCCAATGCCCAGCTGAAGTTGTTGGAGGTGTTTATCAATGCTTAAGTGGCAGAAGAGGCATTGTTAACTCAGAAGAACCAGTTGTTGGAACTCCTTTGACTATGGTCAAGGCTTATTTACCTGTTGCTGAAAGCTTTGGTTTCACTGCTAATTTGAGATCGCAAACTTCAGGTCAAGCCTTCCCTCAGTGTGTATTTGATCATTGGGCTCTTATTACTGGTGATCCTCTTGACCCAACTGCCAAATCTTATGAAATAGTTAGTGGTGTTAGAACTAGGAAGGGACTTGAAGGAGGCATTCCTCCTCTAGATAGATATTTAGATAAGCTTTAGATAATAGAACTGCTTATTAGAGCTTTTTTTTTTGAGTAAGATTTTTAGTGTTTTTTTTTTGTGTTTTTGATGGATTATATTGATGAAAAAAAATGTTGTATAAAATATAGAAAATGTAGGTGTATAATGAGTTGGGTATAAATTGATTTGCTTTATGCTATAAGTTGCTTAGTATAAGTAAATTTTTTTTATGATTATGATTATTAATATTATATATTTAATCTTTGTTTTTACAAAATCAAAAACCTATTAATTATTACTAAAACTCACACTATTCCATAACCAATTCTTGTTCATCATCATCTTTATCATTCTTAGTCTCTTTCAAACCTGCATACAACCATCTCAGATCTTTCTTTTTTATCTTCGAAAACCCTTCTTTAACATTCCCTGATACAAAAGGCAAAATCATTTCTTTAATCACATTTTTTTCAACCCTATACAAACTTGCAGTTTCCCTTTTTTCTTCAATATCATTACAAAAAACAAATTTTTCCATAAGAACTTCTCTATACATTTGAACACTTTCATCATCGCAACAAGCAGTAATAGGACTTATAAGATGTTTAAAATCTTGTAAAAGCCTAATGTTTTTTGATCGTGTTCCAGATTTCGATATAGTTTCAGGGAATCTGGGCCATACTTTTTCTTTATTTGAAGTAAAACTTGCAGCATATAAAGAAAAATATGCGAATTCTGATAATAAAGACCAATCTTGTTGTTGTCTAGTTCTAGTAATAGCAACATCAGCTAGTGTTAGAGCATCAGCAGCATTTGTGATATCTTTTAAATTGCAAATATCTATATAGTTTTCAGCAATCATAGCATTAATTAATTCGAAATCAGAAAAAAATAACGAAATTCTTTCAGTTATGTCTACATCAAGGCGAAATTTTTCAAATAAAAGGTTTGAAACTGCTTCAAAAGATCCCATTGTGACTATAATATCCTTATTAAACTCCATAAGTTGGGTATTTTTAGACATTTCTAGCATGTTTAAAGCAGTTCTTATATCCCCATTAGCACTTTCGATAATTTTTTGTATATCATTATCATTAAATATTATATTTTCTGATTTTATTATGTTAGTAATGTATTTTTTCATATCATAATTTGCAGGTTTTTTGAATTTGTAGTCTTTACAATGATTTGCTAAAGATTTTATACTCTTGCAATACCTATCATTACATATACAAATTATAGGTATTTTCGATATTTTAATACAGTCAATAAGTGCTGAGATACCACCTTCATCACCTGCAGACATTCCATCAACTTCATCCATAATCAAAACAGCTTTGCCTATTTTTTTTGAATTTATCATTGAAGAATTGCATACAAAAGCACGTATTTTTTCTGAGACTATTTGTTTATTTCTACAATCGCTTGCATTCATTTGGATTATTGTAAACCCTTCAATTTCACATATTAAGTTTGTATAACAAGTTTTACCTATACCAGGAGGCCCGCTGATAAGTATTGATTTTTTACCATCAGGGGGAAATGATGACCAGGTTTTAAGCCAGTTTTGTATTGATAAACAAATACTTTTATTTGCATGAATTTCATTCAAAGATTTCGGTTGGTATTTTTCTGTAAAAGGCTGTTTTGATAAGTCTTTATTTATAGGTTTTTTTGGGATGTTCTGATCTTTTAGTGTTAGATTTTCTATTTTTATATGCGATTTATCAGGAATATTTGCCACAGGATCTTCATGGTTTAAAAGCTGTTTTTTCTGAGTTTTTATAGGCTCATCTATTGTTATAATTATTGGTGCAGAAGGTATTGGAGGTTTAGGTATTTCTAATTTTTGTATAACAAAATCTTCAGGAAGATAGTTGGGGATTGTTTTATTAAATTCATCAACATAATTATAATTGGAGGTATCAAAATCACTGAAATCAGAGCTTGATGGAGAATTCGGGGAGATGGGGCTTAGTGGTTTAAGTGGAGCAAGAGGTTTGGATTTAAATAATGGTAAACAATTATCTATAGAGTTTTCAATTTTTATTCTTGATAGTTTTGTATCTTGTTCAGGAGATTTTGGACGCTTTAAGGAGATGTTATCACTTTTGCATGCTTCTGTTTCCCGCGAATTATCCATTATATTTAGATTTCCCATCATTTTACTAATTTTTTTTTTGTAAGTTGTAGGAGAGAGGAGATTAGAGAATTTACTAGGATTAAATTTTATAGAGTTTAATGGTTTTGAAAATACTTTAATTTAAAGGAATTGTGCGATATATTATTATAAAGCTGGAAAAAATAAAATTTGCATAACTTGGGTTTAAGTAATTATGATAAATCACCTTATCTCTACACTATTATAATCTACTAATAAAATATTTCAACATAATAGCCCATTTCTTCATCAAAAGCATTCTATAGCATCTCTAAATCTATTTAAAAAAAGTTTGTCTATATCTAACACTGACTCTTCTTCTAACAATATTCTTCTTTATCTTACTCCTAGTAAGAAAAAGTCTTATCTTTCTTTGTATCCTAGACGCAAACTCATGCAAATTAATTTTCTTCTTAGTAAAATTAAACCCAATTTTGTTTTCACTAATAAAAAAACACTTATTCAGTAAATAATACATTATCGGAAACACCCAAAGACTTGGTATTCCTACAAGTTCCGAGGCTTTCTGTACCTGAACTGAAGTTTCCCTATAAACTAAATGGTTAGATTTTAAATACCCTACAAAAGCAAGAACTTCATAAGATCCTTCTAAAAACCTATTATCATAAGTCCTCAAAAAAATACTAACAATAAAACCATTAATATCTTTTTCTAATAAAAATTGTTCTTTCATAAGAATTTCATTATAAACAAATGATAAATGTCGCTGCATTTGATATGTTTCTTTATTACTTTTTATCCCAAGTATTAGTTTGTTATCAATAAGATTTAGATTTCTTAAAATTACCCCAGAGTTTATTTCACCATATTTTTCTATGATTTCATGATTTGGGATTATAAGATTGTATAACCATTTACCATTAGATAAACGTTGAAGAAGGTAACTTTCTACTAGGATAAAAGATTTTTTCATATGAAGGGCTATTCGATATTCTATACCATTAAGATCTTTTTTAAAATGCTGGATTTCTTTTGGGTTAGATAGTTGGAATTGTTTACGGCTTTTTAGTGCACGGTAAATTGCTTGGAGCTGACATGTTGCTCTGTGAAGGCTCATTTTTTCTGAGCATTTTTTAAAGATAAGAAATGTATCGCTTTTGAGATTGACGGTGTTGTTTGATTTGGTTTTTGATTTAAATGCTGGTTTTCCATCTTTTAAGACTAGGGCTGAACATACCAGCTTGAACGAGCCTGTTTTTATAAACCCAAACACATAATCACTTGGAACTACTTCAGCATAATAAAGACTATCATTTATTAAATTTCTGCATTTGAAAAACATATTTGGTTTGCATTGAAATATCAATAAAAAATAAGGTATTTTATTTATTATTGTACCTCCTTTTGCTATCAAACAAAAATTAGATTTCCTAAATGCACATAAAACTAATAATTTATATTTTTCTTTTTGAATTATCATCCGAGCAAAACTTTGCATTTTTATAACAGCATTTAATTCTATCGGGATATATTTTATAAGATTTTTAGATAAAAGAACTTGTTTACGAGATCTGTTTTCAGGGATATACTGTACAGATTTATAGCTTTCAATATCATCAAAATTTGATTTTTGCGAATTATGAGTTGCTGTGAATTTATCACTATTAAAATCAAAATTATACCCAATTCCAATAACTTCATCAAAAACAATATATTTCTTCATTGCCATAATCAAAGATTTAGGATAAACTTTGAAAAAACCTTTAAATATAGACAGAAAAGTAGAATTTAGACCCTCATTAAAATCTATCTGGACTAATAAATCCAATCCATCAATATAAAACTGTATTTTTACCACTTTTTCTTGCAAAATTACATTATTCTCTACATAATCAGGTTTTTGCATTATATCATTTGACTTTTTTAAATCATTTAATTTGATTTTCCCTTTCTCTAGTGTTAAAAAATATATAAACAAATGTTTTTTCTGCCAAATCTCTTTTTCATCATCAATCCCCAACATCAAAACCAAATCTTTCTTATCAAAACTTTTCTCATTTATCGGATAAAGCCTTTTAGAAAACGCGCATACTCTAAAACTCTCAACTTTCTCAAAATAATACACAACAAATACATACTCAACCCCATCAACCAAATTCCTACAATGTAAAAAAACTTTCCCTTCCTTCAAAAGCTTGCTATAAACCTCTATTTTCGTAGCTTTTATCAATATTTTCATTCTGAACTACATAAACCCTACAAATNTTTTCTCAAAATAATACACAACAAACACATACTCAACCCCATCAACCAAATTCCTACAATGCAAAAAAACTTTCCCTTCCTTCAAAAGCTTGCCATAAACCTCTATTTTCGTAGCTTTTATCAATATTTTCATTCTGAACTACATAAACCCTACAAATCTTTGTATTTTCTTCAGCGAAACAACAATTTTCTCATTAAAAAAGTGTAAATCCACCAAATTCGGTAACTGAAGAGAATCTTTCCATATAGTCAATCTATGTAAAACATCAGAATTAATAATATTCTTAATCTCAAACATGTTTTTTTCACTTATATTCCTATCACATTCAATAATTTCAGTATTTTCAAACTCAGTCCCAACACGAAAGTATTTAATTTTCAGTTTATTTGTATGTAATTTTCTATAAAAATACAATATATATAAAAATACATCAAAAGTTCTCATACTTCTTGTCACAATTTCCCATTGATCGTTTTCTTGAGTTTTTTCATTGATATAAAATAACTTAAGGGGACTATAATCAATGTGTTCAAAAATATATTGGCATGAATAATGAGAATAGTTTGGTAATATTAAGATAAACTCTTTTTTTATATAGATTTCATAGAGTTTACATGTGTAGTTTATAAGGTTTTTACTAATACTGATGTGGAATAAACGGTTGTTTAGGATTTTGAAGCGCTTGAGTTGAAGGAAAAAGCTTTTAGATCTCATGAGATGGTATTTTTGACGGGAAAGATAACCTCGCCAGTGCTTTTGGATTGTCAGGGCGGAGTTAAAGATTTTTGCGTATGTTTTTTTTACTTTGAATGAACCTGCTTGAGATTTTAACATTTATTATAATGGTTAGTGATATGGGAAATATGAAAATTCATTTGGATTAGGGTGTGAGTATTTTTTATTAGTTTTGATGAATATGAAAATTTTATATATTTTTATAAGTAGTAATAGTTTGTTTATGGGTTCTGATAATTTTTAATGCTTTTAAATTTGTATTTATGATTAGGATAGGATTTTATTATTTGATGAATTCAGTAGGTTTGTAATATGAAGTGGATTTTGTGTATAAGTTATGATTGATGATTTAATTTTTATGTGTGAACAAATGAAATCTGGTTTTATGTACGCTTTTATTTTAGTTGAAGAAAATTTTTGATGAAGTTATGGATATTTGTAGGAAGTGTATTTTTATAAAAAATTCTTGAAGTGATATGATATAGTATAATGATATAATTGTTTTGATTCTCAACTTTTATTAAGATTTTTTTTGTAGTATTTTGAAGACTATGTAAAAGAATACTATTTAGAAAATAACTTAATTTTAGATTAAAGAATTTTAAAAAACCGGGTAGTTAAGTTGTGTTTAAGATAGATTATTCCTATATCTTGATTTTAAAATAATTTATTTTCATCATTTAGTTGTTTGACAATAATAGATAGTTATATTCAGTATGTAATTAGGAAACAATGGAAATAAAAACTTTAAAGACTTTTTCTAAAAAAATTTCCTAATGAAAGTGGTTAAGCTGATTGCTAAATTTAAAGTTATCTTAACTTTAAAAGCGAATCAAAAAATGACCAAGTCTAATATTAGAAGTTCACCATTTTTTTATAGTCATATGAGTATTATCAGTTTGCCCAGTCAAAGTATTACTAAGCATAGAATATATATTTCTGTATTAATCTAATAGAACCTTCTTGCATGCTTGTATATAAATCTAAAAGATAAAAACATCTAATCATTCTTATCGTAACATTTTCAAAAATACTTAAAAAAGTTATTACATATAAAGCATTTCCCAAACCATAATTTCTAATAAAACCCACATAAAATCCAAAAAAAAATCTCTTATATTTATCCACTACACACTCTCATCATCATAACCCATAAAATCATCAAAACCCCATTCTTACACAAACTTTCTTACCTCTAACCAAAATCTTTAAATTCTATTATAATTCCTTCAATTTATATACATAGCTTTAATCCTTCATCCATATCACCTAAAGCACTCGACAAAATAAAATCTTCTAAAATCTATATCATATTCTATAACCCCTTTTAAAAAAACCTAAAAAGTCCTTATCTTCAAAACATAAACTTTCTAGTAATTTATATAAAATGGGCTGTTGCTTAAGTAATCAAATCGAGCATATTCCTCTAAAACCCACCAACAATATCGACATAACCGAAGTAACCCTACTTGCTTCAATGCTAAACGAAGCCAAGCTGGTCTCTTTAAATAGCGAAATTGATGAGCCAATCATCGTAATTGACAAAATCACCTTAAATCCTTTAGGATATTCCTTAGTCAGTAATCGTGTGAATAATTTCATAAGCCTAATCGAAAACATGAACGCTAGCGTCACTATTATGGAAGGCATGATGGAAAAACAAGGTTTAAATGGTTTAGACCTTATAATAGAAAAAGGGTANTTAAATGGTTTAGACCTTATAATAGAAAAAGGGTATATAAACCTTCTAAAGTATTATTTACCTATATACAGGTCGACTTTTCCACAGAAATTCACCAGTATCGAAGACTCTGAAACCTCTTGTTCTTTCCCAGACTCCCTAACATCACGTAAAACCCCTCTTCATCTTGCAACAGAGCGAGGATATCTTGGAATTATACAATTCTTATACACATCCTTTAATAAATTATACACACCTGAAAAATACAATGTTCATCATGTTGATGAATATTCAGGAGAAAACTCTGCCCTTATTGCTTGTAAAAAATGTCATTTGCCTATAGTAAAATATTTACGAGATTATTGTAATGCTGATTTCAATTTAAAAAGCAAAAGGAGTGAGAGTGCTTTACATCTAGCAGCATTTGGAAGTAACACAAATAAAATTGAAGGCTTCGAGGTTATAAAATATTTAATTGAAGAAGTGAAAATTGATTTTACATTCCAATATGAAGAAGTTTTACTGATTTTAAATGAAAAGCCTATATTAGAATATATAGAGCAAAAACTTAAAACAAAAGGGATTATATGTAGTAAAGAAGAAGTGGAGAAAAAATACAGTATTTCTTGTTATAAAGAAAAAAAATCTGTGTTTTTATTTGAAAATGACTCTGAGTTCACAATCGGTGCGATAAGTTCTATTGATTTCAATGCTACGGTAGGGCTTATGAATGCTTCATCATTTTTTTTAGAATCTGATTATAATTAAATGTTTAATATTATGAAAGGCTATTTTGACATACCTAAAGAAGCATGTATAGATTTGAGGTCTTGGATAAAAGAAACAGGGTCTTCATTATCTGTTTCTTTATAAATTTCAGCTAGTTGATATTCGAGTTTACGTAAATGAAGTTCTCTACTACGACTTTCATGAAACTCAATAGAATCTTGTCCTCCATAATCCCTAGTCATAAGATCAAGTTGTCCTTCAAGTTTATCAATTTTCTTTATAAGACTTTTACTTGACTCTTTATATTTTTCTATTTCCCTTACTGCAGCCATATATTGTTGTTCTTTATTAATTATTTCCTGTTTAAGCATTGGGATTATTCCTAAATCGCTTTGATATTTTTCTAAAGACCCCACTGTAGCTTGGATTTGCATTCTAAGTTTGTCGTTATTTGACTCAAGTTCTATTATAAGTTCATCTTTACCTCTTAAATGGTTTATAGCTTTTTCATGTTCTACTCTTAAACCTTGTAATCGACTATCAAGATTTGTTAGTTTTTTTTCTACAAGATCTTTTTTATCATTCATAAGCTCAAGTTCATCAAGAAGGTCTTGTTTTTCTTTTTCTGATCTTTGGTGTTCTACTGTTGTAAGTTCAAGTGCTTGTTTTAATCGATAGTTTTCACTACTTAGTTGGTCTAAAAGGAATTCTTGTTTTTGAATAAGCCCTTCGTTTTCTTCCATTTTTTTCCTTGCTATTGCTATGATTTGTGAACCGATATCTGAGTTGTAAGCTGGGTTTTCTTCGAGTTTTTGTTGTTTTTTGTTTAGGGATTCATTAAGGTTTTGGGATTCTTCAAATTTTTTGTTGATGTTTTCGTTTAAACTTTGGACTTCTTGGAGTTTTTTGTTTAGGTTTTCGTTTAGGGTTTGGGTGTCTTGAAGCTTTTTTGTAGTGCTTTCGTTGAGATTTCTAGATTCCTCAAGGCTTATTTTAAGTTCTTCGTTAGAGTTTCTGAGCTCAGTAAGTTTTTCATTAGAGATTTTTTTCAGTTTTATAAGGTTTGAGCATAGTTTTTGGAAGGTAGATCTATGGTTTTCATCGATTTTAGGGAAAGTTAAAGTCTCAGAACTAAAAAACTCTTCTACCAAATATTTGCTTATCCCTTTAATATAACTTGATATATACCCTATTGAATTCAAAGAATCAGTTTCTATTTTCTTCAACTGTTCTTTAATCTCAACTGTTTCCCCATGAGCTTTTTCAAGATCCTTAGCATATTTATTCATCCCTGATTTCAACTCATTAACATAAATTTCTAAATTTTTCCCTTCACACAACTCAGTAACCAAAGCTTGTTCCTTAGTAACTTTTTCTTTAATTTCATCTAATTTACACCCTAATACCTTAATATCTTGATCCTTTTGTTCAATATCCAACTTCAATTTAGGGATAATCACCATATTCAAACTTTCTTTACATATTTTCAACTCCTCAATATACTCAACTGGATTTTTATCCTCAGTTAATTTCTGTATCACAATTAATTGTTTATCCATATCTTCAACCCTAGCTTTAAAATCTTCAATTATCAATTTTTTTTTATTCACTTTTTTAGTAAGTTTTACTATAAAATTCTCTTTATTAATCAAATCAAATTTCATTTTATCCATTTCTCGGTTTAAAGAACTAAATGCTTGTTCACGAGAATGGGTTTCATTTTGTATTTTGTCGATATCTTTTGACACATTGTTTAGAACTTGGTCTCTTGATAAGATTTCTTGTTTGAGTTTTTCTAATTCTCTAGTCCCAGCTAAAAGCATTTGTTCTTTTGTGTGTATTTCTTGTTTGAGTTTTGGGATGTAACTAAGTTCTCTTTGGCATTTTTCTAATGAGTCCATTGTGTTTTCAATTTGTTTTAGAAGTTGTTGGTTGCTTTCTTCTAAGGATTTATTTAGTTCATCTTTTTTTGCAGTTTGGTTTATGAGGTTTTTATGATCTTTTAATAGATTTTCATGGGAGATTTGAAAGGCTTCTAGTTGGTTTTCTATTAAGATTTTTTGTTGTTCTAAAGCTTCAAGTTCTTTGATAAGGTCGTGTTTGTCTTGTTCTGATAGGTGGAGGTCTTTGTTTCTAATTTCAAGTTCTTTTTTGATTTTGATGTTTTCTTCAGTCAGCTGGGATGAAAGAGTTTCTTGTTTTTGGATGAGATTTTCCATGTCTTCAACTCTTTGCCATAGGGGGATATCTTTTTGAAGCTGTGCTATTCGTTCTGAGAGTAATTGATTGACTTCTTGTATTTCAATGATTTTATCCCTACAGCTAATTTGTGTTTTTTCTATTTGATCACACACTCCATGTAACACAGATTTAAAATCTGGTTCAATCTCTGGAAATTTCATCACTCTCATTCCCATGAATTCCTCTGCTATTATTTTACTAACATTTTGCAAATATTCTGAAATATAATTCATACTTTGAGCATTTTCTATATTCAAACTCCTCTGATTTTCTTTTAATATCATGATATTTTCATTAGCATCTGATTGATCCTTTGCAGTTTTATTTAACAAAGCTTTTAACCTCTGTATATATTCAGCAGGGTCATTCCCATCAGTACATTCAAAAATATTAGCAAGTTGCATTTCTGTGTTTTCTTTTTCTTCAATAGCTTTATTTTTCAAAGATTTCTCCTTATCAATTTCTTTTGAAGCTGCTGAAATAAGCTGTTCTCTTTGATAGATTTCCTGTTTAAGTTTAGGAAGAAGACTAAGTTCATATTGACATTTCTGTAAAGATTCCATAGTATTTTCTATCTGTGACCTAAGTCTATCATTATCTTCTTCTAAAGCTAAACTTAAATCCTCTTTATTTTTTAAGCTCTCAATAGACTTTTCTTGTTGTTTAGCTAAATCTTCGATTTTGTTTTGGATTTCTGAGAATTTTATTTTCAAGTTCCTTTTTTCTTCTTCTAAAGATTTTATAGCAGCTTCTTGACCTGAGCATGTTTGTTTTAGTTTTGTTATGAGAACAAGTTTATCTTCGTTATCTTTTTTGGTTTGGTTATAGGATTTTTGAAGCTTTTCATTATTTTGTATAGCAAGTTTTAGATCAGAGTCCAGTTTTTCTAGTTTAGGAAAAGTGTTAGATTCAAGAGAAGAAAGGATTGTTGACTTGGATTGTGATTCTCGTTCGTGGATGACAATTTTTTCACGTAAAAGTTTGATTTGTGTTTGCATGTTACTACATTGGTCCTTGTAGATTTCTAGACTAGCGATATCCCCTTTTAAGGATAATATTTCTCGATCTCTATCTTTTATATCTTTAGCCATACTTAGTAGTTTCCCTTGTATGCTTGAATCTGTGCTTTTTTTAAAGGTACCATCTTGCTCTTTTAGATGTAATTCTAAGCTTTGTAATTGGTTCCAGCTCTCTTCCATCTTCAAACTTATTGTTTGAATAAATAAACATAATTAGTTGATGATGAATTTTGATTTTATATGAGAAAGGTTTATTTTTACATATGCTATCTTATTTAAAATTATAATGGGAATATTTTTTTGATATAGTTGTGTGATAGATATAAAAATGTGAGGCTATATTTTTATATTACATATGACTTTTTTTGTCAATACTTGGAAAGCAATAGCATAATTTGATATGATTAAAGTAATATAAACTATTATTTTTATTATTATATAGTAAGTATGAGATATTTATAAAAGATGATAACTTTATAAAACTTAATCCTTGACCGAATTTCTAAACACTTTCTAGTATTTTTTACTTGGTTCAACTCTTTAATTCCTCAAGGCTGTATGATATATAAGAATTTTACTTGCTTTAAGACTTGTCTAAATTTTAGTATTATACAATTTTACAATTAAACTTAAATGGATTTTTTTATTATAAGGCGAAATTTGTATGAAAATCAAAATATTTGCCAATAAGATAAAGCAAAATAACCATATTCAATTCCAACTAAATCTAACACATTAATAAACCCTAATCCTCCATTCTAAGCAATACCTTCATTAGCTTTAATTCTTACAAAATCCAAATATCCAGAAAAAATTTAAATTTTTTTTCAATCAAGTAACAACTTATAAACAAAAACCTACAACTACATCAATTACCCCTTTACATCCATCCTTAAAACCATAAAATATTCTCTATTCCAACAATACCCAAAATCCTATTTACCAATTCTAACTTTATACCAAAAAACACCTTATCTAACAATTATCTTCCAAATAAAATCCTTTATCTAACCACATATACACACAAAAACTTGCACTTTTTCATAGCTTTTCCTTCCTATAATCTTATACCAAAACTATCTCTCTTTATAAAATCCCATCATCTGATTTCCAATCTCAAAATTCTCATCCCAAATATACAATTTTCCCTATACTATGATATTCATACCTGCTAATCTTTAAAGTACAGTCCAAAACCTATCCAATGAGCATATACTTTACAATGCATAATAGGAATCCTATAGCATATTTTAAATTTAAATTGTTCAATTAATGGCTAATAAATATTATGTCGAAAAAGGTAGTCAAGGGTAAAGACGCAGGCAAAGCAGCACCTAAGAAGCCAGAAGTAGAAATCAAATTGACTGAAGATGAAATCAAGGACTGCAAAGAAGCCTTTGATCTCTTCGATCTTGACAGCTCAGGTACAATTGATCCCAAGGAAGTTCAAGCAGCTTTGAACTCCCTAGGCAGAGATCAGTCACCTACAATTTTCAGACTCCTTGCAGGTATTGAAGAACTTGGTGCTGAAATTGATTTTGACTCTTTCTTAGGCCATATTAACGACAGATTAGGTAACAGAGAATCAAAAGAAGGTGTTCAAAGAATCCTCGACTTATTCGATGCTGAAGGTACAGGGAATATCACACTCAAAGCTTTGACTAGAGTTGCTAGAGAACTTGGTGAGAGCATGACTGAAGAAGAACTTGCCCATGCTCTTGAAAGAATTTCTAGTTTAGGAAAACCAGAACTTACCTTTGAAGATTTCTATAAGGTCATGACAAAGAAAGTTTATGGTTAATTTAAGCATACATTAGGAAACTAAATCTCTTTTTATATACCTAAATATAAGAAAATTAGATAAAATTAATCAGGCTCTAGCATATCCATAATACTAGAACATATATTCTTAGATCTAATACTGCTTGAAATTGAACTAAGAAAAGTGTTATTGCTTTCAATTTGCTCATGAAAGACTTCACTAAAAAGAAAACCTTTAGAATTGTCTTCTATATGGTCTTGGTTGTGACGAATTAACAAATACTTGTCAATATCTTTTATGTCTTTTTTCTTAACTGTTACCCCACGTTTTTCTAGTTGATGCTCAAGATAACTGACTAATTCATCATTTTCAGCAATCAGAAGCAATTCTTCATACATATAAAGCAAGTCAATTTTGACTATTTCTACTAAGTAACTTATGCATTCTAAATATGTAAAACTTGGGTTAAGTTTTTATCCACAGACACAAATCATAATAGCGTTTTCTTTATTATGATTAAGATTTGTGAACTTAACTTCGCATTGCTCATAAAGAAATTTTATCATATTAAACGACCCTGATCGACAAGCTTTAAGTCCAACATCTTCACCTGTATATTCTTCAATTGAACTTATGTTAAAGTCTTTAGGGGTAGTTGGTTTAGATTGAAAATAGTTGTAAATATAAGATACAATGTGAATCATACCATTTCTGCATGCAGAGTGTATTGCGTATTCATAAACTCTATCTTTACTTTCTGTATCTTTAAAATCTAATGTATAACTTTCTTCTGTTATGCTTAAAGACTGACGTTGTCGTAGATAGATTGGTAAATAGAATTTTAGTAGATTTAAGTGACCTTTAAAGCAAATCATGTTGATTGCACGCATATTTTGGTTTTCAAGCAATTCATCCATTGCTTGTAGTGATGCTCCTTTTTCAAAAAGGTATTTGAAGAGTTTAGAGTTACCAATATAAGCGCAGTAACCTAAACCATTGTAGCTTTTTCCGGATAAAGTTACGATTTCTTGGTCGATAAAGAGAATTGGAGATTTTTTGATTTTTTTGTTTAGGATGTCAAGAAATAGTTTCATACGTTTTATTGATCCGGAGTCTATGGCTTCTTTGAATTTCTCTTTAAATAAATTGTGGTTTAGTGATTGGGTTTTTGAATTTTGGCAGCATCCCATTTATATTAGTTTTATTGTAAGATTGGTTTTTTATTGGTAGAAGAAGGTGATTGTAAAAATATGGTTGGGGTTTTATTGTTTGGGATGATGATTTTTATTGTATGGTTTGATTTTTATAAAAAAAAATATTTAATGATAGAGGTAAGCGCTTTGGATGGGATACTGTGGATTATAATATGCATAAATATCATCAATTTTATGTTAATAAAAATTATTTAACTGATATTTTATGTTAATCATATGATTTATAATCTTAGCCAATTTAAAAGATAATTGGATGCTTAAGTTTTAAATTTATTGGTATTTAAAAATAGTGAAATCAAAGAAAAAATTNATTTATAATCTTAGCCAATTTAAAAGATAATTGGATGCTTAAGTTTTAAATTTATTGGTATTTAAAAATAGTTAAATCAAAGAAAAAATTTAAATAAAGGAATTTTTTTTACTGCAGCAGTTTACAAAATTATTTTTCGAAGATCTAATTTTCATATCAATTTTATAAGAAATATTATCCTAAGAGAAATGAATTAGAAAGCCTATATCCTCTACAAAAGCAAAAATTTTGGGTGATATTTTGAAAAAGGGAATTTAGATAATTTCTAAAATAATCATCTAATATATATTTAACTACAAATCCTTAACATAAATCAATCTATTTCACTTAAAAAAAAAATATTATAAAAGTATTTAACCCTTCACCTCTATCATAATAAAATAAAATATCATTAATTTACAACATAAATCTTATAAACCAAACACAATATTCACTTTATCAAAACATAATTTCTAAGCCCTTGCTTTTATTAAATCTTAAAGTCTAACATTATTTATTACCACCTCCAATTTATTAATCAAAATTATTCAAACTTCCTACTAATCATTATTCAATTCAAATTTATTTAATGATTACTTTCAGCAAACGATTGATTTCTAACAACAATAAGATCATGTGACATGGTTCTATCAACATTAGTTTTAGCCGAGGCTAAAAGTGTAGAAAAGCAAATACAAATCTTAGCACCACAACAACAACTCATTAAAGAAAGTGCAATAAGAAAGTAAATAACAACAACCAAAGCTAAAGTATCAGTAAAATTCATATTTGTATTACATGTGTTTTCATTAAAGTATATCACAGTAACATATATTCCCCATCCTATATAAAGTGCATCAAAACTAAAATCTATTATCATATGAGCAATTCCAATATAACTAGCTGTTTTTTGACAATTGTTAGATTTAGCTTTGACTATAACAAAAAAACTAAGCCAGACAGACTCAAAAAACAATATAATAAACGAACCTTCAAGAACATCATCCATTTCATTACCACATGATGATCCATTGATAAAGCTTATTAGAGATAATATTCCTATTGAAGCTTTTGTTAGGATTTTGATGAGGTTTATTAAGGTTGGGGCAACTAGTTTGTTTTCTAGTGTTTCTGAGTCGGATCTCAAGTTTTGGAGTTCTTCCAAAGTGGCCATTATATGTAGTATATATAATATTTTTAGATTTTGGATGGAGATTGCAATAAAATTTGCAGAAATTGGGAAATGTGTTGGTTTAATTGGATGCTTTGGATTTAGTTTGGATTTTGGTTTTTTTTATTTTGATGTTTTGGAATAAGATAAATAGATGATATATTTTTGATGATGATTTAAGGATTTTATTGAATATAAGTGAAAGGTTTAAGGAAATTATGTTTATAATAAAATGATAGAGGATGGGAAATTAGAAAAATTTAGCTTGATAAATTTGTGAGGACTTTAGATAAAATGATTTTTGGATGCATCTAAAAATGGTTTACAAATATTTTTTAAGTTTTCTCCAAAGATAATGTCAAAATAATGCGAAATGTTTTTTTTTGTATGTTTCTGGGGTTGATATGATGCTTTAAGTCATTCCAAAGTTATCTTTGATATTGATATTTGCTCCTGTTAGCGGATTTTTTAAAATGAATAAAGTGATTTACGGTTAAGTAAATTAATATTCATCTAATCGATTATATGCTCTCCAAAATCAGCTATAGTTATAGAATCTGGTTTAATATGCTCAATAATAATTTCAATTAAAATATTTAGCACCCACAATCAAATCACAAAAAACTAAACTCAGACTTTTTATTATATAAAAAACTAAATATTCCCATTAACTATAAAACCAGTATAGCAAGCTCAGCACACATATTTATACTTATCCTTTCCTCCAATAACTATAATCAACATCTCTTTTCATAATTCTCGCACTAAACGCAGGATCTTTTTTACAATAACAACTTCAAAAAAAAAAATTCACAAATCCTAATCTCATTTAAATAAAACTTACTAAAAACTCTTAACAATCCCTTAAGCAAATTTCCAAAAAAAAACTCATAAAACCAATCAACCTAAATCACATCTTCTACAAAAAAATAAAACATAAACAAAAAAGTCAAAATTTATATATTTACAATATAAACCCTTATTTCTATTCACTTAAACTAATCAAATAATTAAAATCACCCAACCATTTTCTAAAAACCATCCTAAAAAATGACAATATATAAAAAAAGCATATAAAAATATGGTTGAAGAGAATGGAAGCTTATCCGATAGGGCATCCGAGTTACTACAAAACAACTTAACACTCCAACAAAGTTCATACAAAGACTGGTTAAAAGAAGATTTTCATTTAAGAAGCAAATATCTCTTAATACAATCTTTCCGCAAAGATGAAGCGACCTTAGACAACTGGAAAAGCCGAACTTTTCGCGAAGATGGAGATTATGATTTTTACTGTTACATCAATGGTCCATGGAATTCTTTACCCAGTATTTCCTCAGAAGATGGGTTTAACCTTCTAAATAAACTCATCATGGCTCCTTGTTTAATTAACACCCGATCTCTTGCTATTGATATAAAAATCCGTATTAAACTTAGCTTTCATAGTAGTTTCTATATTATTCCAAGAGTCAATGGGGAAATTAATTTCAATACACCAATCATTAAAGTTCTTAAAGATGCTAATCTTAGAGGACTTTTTGTAGTTTTTGCTAACATCAACCCAGTTACGAATAAATTCAATTTTATAAAACAAAACCAGATACCTGAAAATGCTGGGGCTAATGAAACTAGTAAAGAACTAGAGATTAGTTTTATTGATAATGGAGATGATAAAGTTTTTATTAATGTGTCGAGCTTTGGTAAAGTTCAAAGCATAAAAACAATGAATCTTTTCTGCCTTGGGTTCGTCCCGGAACTAAGTGATTGGCAGATTTATTTTGCTGGAGCTGGGGATAGTGTTTTTTTGAAAAGTGTTTCGATACAATATAGGGATAGAATTGTCCATACACCACAGATAAAAAGGTCAGCAGAGTGTGTATGTTGTACATTCTAAGGAATAAGTTAATTAATAAACAATAATATATGAAATAATGAAATTATATAAGATTATTGGCAATGCTTAAGTTTATACTATTAAAAACTTAGATTTCTTTCTTATCTTTTTCTTCAAATTAATATTCCGTTTAAAATTATCGTCATCAATTTTTTTTATCATGATATTTTTAATTATAGTTTGGAAAGCATCTTCAACATTCATAGCTTCTTTAGCTGAAGTTTCATAAAAAAGTATATTCCCATTAGCCTTACACCATTTTTGAGCTGTAGAAGTAGGGATTTTCCTTTCAGATTCTTTATCAAGTTTATTTCCAAGTACCATAAAAGTGAAATTCTTAGGGTTTATAGGGTTTAATTGTTCTAAAAACACTTCTTTCCATGATAAAATTGAATTAAAAGTTTTTATAGATGTGATATCATAGACCATAATACATAAATCAGACTTCTGATAAAATAATTTACCTAAAGTTTGAAATTTTTCTCCACTTTCTGCTATGTCCCAGATCTGTAAGGAAATAATTCTATCTTCTATTGTAACTTCTTTTATTATGAAATCAGCTCCAATTGTTGATTTGTATTTTTGGCTAAAACTTTTATTAGTGTATTGATTTATTAAAGAAGTCTTGCCAACACTTTGTAGAAATTACAATGAGTCTTGAATTTTTGGGTTTATAGGAAAATGGGATATGTGGATTTTTTATATAATAAGTTTCCGAGGATTATAATTTTGATTAGGTAATTATATCCTGTTGACATATTTTTTATTAGAGAGGATGAGCGATGTATAGTTTAAATAATAATTGAATAGATTAGATATTAGATAAAATAAGACAATAAAAAAATGGGGAATTAGTTGACATAAGAATTTAGTTAGTAATTGAGAAAGGTATGTGAAAGATTCTAAATAATTTTTAGACAAGAAAGATTGAAGTGAATATAATTTTTATGGTACAATAGAAGTTGAAATATTTTTAAAAGCAAATAAAGTTACTGATATAAAAATACTAAGTTATGAAATATTATAAGCTTAGTATGTTAGTATATTAAAATAAATTACTAGTTTATTTCCACTATATTTACTTAACCCTAAAATTTTAACTTGTAAATTATTAATAAAACCAATTATTCTATCAACCAAAATTTTAATCTTAATTACCCAGTCTGCATAAAAACCTAACACCCTAATCGATCTTATCCAAAAACTCTAAAGCCTAAATCCTCATATCCAACTTTTTACAAATCCCCATTGTCAAACTTTTTCATATAAACCTACAACCCAATTAACTTCTTCTCTAATCTCAGCATCTCATCCTATCTTCAAAACCCTTTTTATTCATTTCATTTACTCACTAAGCATCCTCTTCCCAAAAATTACCCTAAACCTCATTGCTAATTCCACTCTAACATCCTCATCTCTAACACCAAAACATGTTTATTTTAAATTTTCCATTAAAAAATCATGGACGAACTTCCTCAGCTCCTAAGGCACAACCCAAACATCCAAACAATAAACCTTGAGTTCTCAGAAATTGAATCTTTAGACCCACTCATGCCCTGGCTGACCCAATTCGCCCGTCTCAAAGAACTTCTTCTATTTGGCAATCGTCTAGAGACCCTTCCAAGAGACATGAGTAAACTTCGTTCACTTGAAAAACTTGATATTTCTAATAACCTCATATCATCAATAGACACAATACTTCCAGGTTTACTTTCTTTACCATCTCTAATAGAACTTCATATAACCCTTCAAGATTTTTCTGAAGAACAATTCTTATTAAACAAACTTACAAGCCTTAAAAACCTTAATGGAAATGCAGTTGAAAAATATAGAGCTCCAATAGCAATCCAAGAAGAAGAATCTGAAGATGAAAAAGATATCCATAAAAGCTTACTCGCTTGCCAATCCTCAGGTTTTTTCTCCGAAGATACAACTTTAAATCAAGAATATTTAGAAAAAATCGCTGGACTTTATGATGAAGTACGAGCTATGTGGGTAAGAGAAGATAAAAGTAAAGATACATTATTAGCAGAAGATTTTGATGAAGGGTTAAAGAAAATAATGGGTGAATTAGCTGATGTATTAAAAGACAAAAGGCAAGAATATCTAGTAAATGTGTATTCATTAAAAGCTAAATTTGATCTTGCTATGTTATGTCAATCAAAACTTTTAGATTTATCAGTAAAGAAAAATGATAAACTTGGTAAGAAACTTAAAGAGTCAAACGAACTTTTGGTACAAGTTTTTAAAGAAACTATAAATAATATGATGAACTTTGAACCTAAAGTTAACAAAAAAATCAGTAATATGAAAAACCAGGTACAACATTATCAGAAAGAATCTGAAGAAGTTGTAGAAGCAGCAGACCAGTTACAAAAAGAAGCTAAAATGCATAAAGATACAAAAGAGTCGATAATAAAACACTTTCAAGAAGAAAGAGAAGAACTTCTAGCAGAAATCGAGTCTTTAAAAGAAGAAAACAAAAAATACCTCGACACAATAATCAGGCATTCTAAAAGTTATGCGGATAATGCTATAAGCGCTAGATCTGATGATTATAAACCAGAAGAAGATACAAGAAAATATCTCGCTAACAGTCCGAGTTTATCAAAACAAAACGGTAAAATCCTTTCTTTAAGACAAATTAAAGAAGTTATTGAAGAGATTTACGCATCAAAAGCAAAATTCGATGAAAGGTGTGCTGAAGGTAAAATGCCAAGAGAAACAATGGAAGAACATATGTACAACTATCTAAACAAAAAATATGGGCTTAAAAACCTAATCCTAGAATGGGCAGCATCAATAATAGCTTCAGTAAAAAAATACGCTCAAGAAGATAATGATGTAGCTGTTTTCGGGCTTATACTTAAAAATGAATGCGATGAAGAATTTAGATTCGTTCAATTACAAGTAAGAAAAACAGCTTCTGAACTTTTGAGGATAAATTTAAGAAACAAATTCCCTTTTAAATCAGCAGCTGATATTGGGGAAATGGTCAATGAACGTATGGGTGGATTTTTAGCTGAAGATGAATGGAATGAGATTGTTAGGTTTATGTATAATGAAAATGATGCGGAGTTTATAATTGAACAACTTTATTCACAAAAAGTTAAAGATGAAGTATCTACTGATAGGCCAAATAGAGGGAAAATGTCTAGAGAAGAAGCTAATATTGTTAGGGAAAAAGAAAAAGCTCTTAAGAATAGAATACTTTTTAATGAATTTGTGAACTTTTTATTAGACTTTCAGCTACGTGGGCATCAAAAGTTTTTGGGTAATTTTATTAAGGTTTTTAGGAAGATTGATACGGATTCTGATGGGGTTTTAAATGAAAAAGAGTTTATGAAATTACTTGCGACGATTAATCTTGGGTTTGTGGAAAGCGATTGTTATAGGTTGTTGCAGATGGTTGATCCATTTGATAATCAGAATATTACATTTTCTGAATGTGTAGCTTTGCTTTCTACGGAGTTGATACCGGTTGAGAATGTGCCGATTATGCAGAGGATCTCAGGGGATTAATAATATTAATGTTAATGCTGAGAATTATCTTTTATAATCAGAAATTTTTATAATACTCATATGAAGTACTCAAAAGAATCAAATTGATATATAATTTATTCTAAACCATTATAAATATTATTTCAGCATATAAATAATCAAATTTTTAATTCGGATTTAGTAATTTAATCTAATCATAACATAAATCTTATATATAAACATTCTAAGCATATAACATCATAAACAAAAACTAATAAAAAAACTAATTATAACCAAAAAAAACTCTATAAACTTCTAATGCAAAAAAAATGAATAATAAAAATGAAGAGTTTGAAAGGACTTGACATGTATCGAAAGGTTTCAACAGATCATTCTCAGCAAACCTACAAAGGCGGGATCTTAACTCTTATCGTCGGTTCACTAATGGTTTTTTTATTTTTCTCAGAATTCCAAGTATTTACAACTCATAATATTATCAAAGAAACAGTAATAAGCCAAGAAAGCAGCATGGCCCAAGTGAGAGTAAATCTAGATATCTCAATACCAAGGTCACCATGTATGCCAGTAAGCCTTGATCAACAAGATGACGTAAATAAGCATATTTTAGACTCATCAGAGCATTTAAAGAAAATAAGGTTGAATAAATACGGCGAAGAAATCGGAACGCAATTTGAAAGGACTGTTGATGAATTGAAAAAAGCACTAGACAATGAAGAGGGTTGCCGAATTAAAGGGTATATTTTAGTATCAAAATTACCTGGGAATTTCCATATAAGTTACCATGTTGCATATAATTTGATACAAGCTTTGAATCCTGAGTATAAAAATAAACTTAAACTAGACCATGTGATACATAATTTGAGTATTGGAGATGAAGATATTACTCACCTTATTGAATCTGAATTTGGAGCTAGCGAAATCCTTTCTGTGCATAATCAAACTGCTGAAGATCTTCCACAAAACACAAAACACGAATATTTCATGAAAATCATCCCTGTTGAGTTTATTAATGAATGTAATGACCAAGTTACAAATACTTATCAGTTTTCTTTTATCTATAGCAAGTCATCAATGTATGGGTTTATCCCTGCGATATACTTTCGCTATGATTTCGAGAATATATCAATGAAATACACAAAAGTTGATAAAAAGTTTGGGAATTTCATTGTGTCATTGTGCGCTATTTTAGGAGGATTTTTTGCCATATCAGGAATCATAAATAAGCTCATAAATTAATTAGGATTATCTAGTTGAGTTTTGGGAATTTTAAAGAAATAATATTTTCCTAGACTATAAATCTGTAATATTATACAAACTTCTAATCTCCATAAATAATTCTTATATATATTTTTATTTAATCATCCTCTAAATAGACAAATAAAAATATGCAAAGGCTAATAATATTTGACAAGTAGCTTATAATGGAAAATCTAAGCCAAACCTTATATATCAGAAACCTAAATGATAAAGTCAACAAAAACGAAATCAAAAGGTTACTATACCATTTATTTTGCACATATGGATATATTCTTGAAATCCAGAACTCGAAAAATTCCAAACTTCGGGGACAAGCTTTTATAGTCTTTGATAAAGTAGACTCAGCTGTTTTAGCAATGAAAGACTTACAAGGTTTTAATTTCCTAGGCAAACCTATGAGAATTGAGTATTCCAAAGCTAAAAGCCATGTGATTGAAAAACTTCAAGGCACGTTCCAGTACAAAAAAAAACCTAGGCCAGAGCTTCGTATGCCTTCATCAATAATACTTCCAAACCCTTAGCGTATTATCTTAAATATTTACAACTACTTTTTATCTTTGTTTTTTGGGTTAAAATATAACTTAGAAGTTTTGGTTTTATTTTTTAAAGGAGAAATACTTAGAATAATTAGTTTTTTGTATTCTGAATTTGAATAAGATAAGCTTTTTTTTTGGATTTTAGAAGGTTTTTCAGGAAAATATATTGTTAAAATAAGATCAAATATAAAATATTATATGTTTGTTTATATATGGAACATATAATAAATACATTAATTTCAATATAGAGAGTTTTTATTAAAGATATGATAATATGATAGAATAACTACATACAATTATAAATTATTTTAACAAGGTATGAATTATAAAATTTATAAATAATAAGTAAAAGATGAAGAATATTATGTTAATATCTGATCGAAAAAATATTATTTTTTTATGAATCCTTATAACTTAAACGAACATCCCAAATCCCTTTAAGCATATTATTGTGTATAATCACCAAATAGATTTTATTTAAATAAAAATTACTTCAACTCTAATAAAATATTTGACATAATAAATCTTGAAGCCATTTAGATATAGAATAATTATGGATAACATAAATTCGGACAATGAATCTAGTGATGGAGAAGACTGGAAAGATCAGATACATGAAGAAAGAATAGATTGTTATTGGTTGTCTTATAATCCACAAGCTTTTATGCCCCTTGATGATCATTTTTATCGTACTGGAATTGTTTCTAAAGTAAAAATAGATAAAAAAGCTCCTGCTTCTGATTGGGCACCACATTTTATTATAGGCTGTGGTAGGGCTGGGATGACTGTTATTGCAAAAATACTATCAGCTCATCCAGATTTGTGTTTTTTAAACGAACCACGCAATCTATGGATGCAGGTTTTCCCTAACTTTGACGTCTGGTCAGTACAAGCTAAAGAACGCAACGGACAACTGAAAATGAAGAAAAACTTAAACTTTGATGATGCTAAGGAAATAAAAGAAGTTTTCTATTCAGTTACTGAAATGCTAGGTAAAACAGCTCTTTTAGAAAAGACAATAGAAAATACATTCCGACTTGACTGGTTAGATTCTTTATTCCCTAATTGTAAATTCATCATGGTCAAACGTAACCCGATCCAAACAGCCCGAAGCATTTCACGTTTTCAACCTGATACTTGGTTTGGTTTCGAAAAGTACAAATGGACTCAGTTACTCTCTGTCCTTGATCATTTTAAAGTATTTAATATATAGCATGTATTCAAAATCCCAGAAGAATATCTTACCCATGCTGAAGGCTGTGTTTTTGCTAAAGCTCTTGTAGAATGGGCGCTGAGTACCTTAAGCGCAGAAGAGTTTAAGTTGAAAATGAGCCTTNTCTTGTAGAATGGGCGCTGAGTACCTTAAGCGCAGAAGAGTTTAAGTTGAAAATGAGCCTTGAAGAAAGAAAACAACGTTTTTTCGAAATACACTTAGAAAGCATGATAAGTAACCCAACTGAAGAAGTCAATAAACTACTAAAATTTCTCGACTTAAAAGAGTCAGAAAAAGTCCACCAACTCGCAAGTTCCCTTCTCCATCGCAACTTAACCTTCTCATCATCTGCTGATAACCTTCACGAAGGCTTAAACTACGACATAAGCGAAGAATCCCTTTTACGACTCTCCGGCTCTGATCTGCGAAACCTGATCTTCCAGCATTCCTATCACTTATAAACTATATAATCTTCTAAAAACAATAAAAATACTCCTTTTATTATATTCACAAAACCTAAATTTACATAATCACACAAGTATCACATGAAGTTTGCTTAGAAACATTTTCAATTTGCAATGATTGTTCGTTTTTATCCAAAATATTTTTAACTTCTTCTTTTAATTTCCCTAATATTCTATTTCTATGTCCAGGTTTTAATACTTGTATATCATTAAGAAGAATTTCATCAGTAATCGGATACCTAGACATCATTTGTGTGATAATCATTTCATAATCATCAAAACCACTGTCTATAAATTTTGGTATAAGTTCTTCTAATTTTAAAGTTCTCAACCATTCTCTTATAGAAATAGTTCCAATAATCCCATATGTTGTATTACTTGGCACATTACAACATTTCCAAAACCCTTGATTAAATTCGCTACCATAAGTTTTTCTATTGAACCTACGTGAATATATCCCAGAATCATCTTCAAGTTTAATAACAATTCTGTATCTATGACCTGGTTTTTTAATCCCAATTTTAGAAAGTTCTTCAGTTGACATAGGTAAAGGTGATCTCATTTGGTTTATTAAACTTTCTATATCATCATATCCAGCATCACACATAATTTCATATACTTCTTGTAAGTTGATTTTTTCAAGCCATTCATACAAAGGTTTTAATTGGTTTTTCCTTGCAACAATACTCGTTTCAGCATCTGGTTCAAATACAGTCTGGTTCTGAGGAAGGTTTGGACTATCGAAAAACTCGAATTTCATCGACTCTTTGCCAAAAGTGCTTATTTTACACTCTTCACTACTTGTCCTTGAAGAATTACTTTGAAATTTCTCTATAAAACTCCTCAATGGCGGGCTTTGGATCAGATCCAATGGGGTCTTCCCTTGCCTATCTTGTAAATAAGGGTCAGCATTGTATTCAAGTAATACTTTTATAGTCTCTTCATGCATTGAATCAGCCGCACTATGCAAAGGTGTCCTCCCAAACATGAAATTCGGAATATTCGGGTCAGCTTTATCCTTTAATAATAACTCAGCCATTTTTGAATCCCCTCTAAAAGCTGCATGATGTAAAGGTGTATCTCCTTCATTCTGTTGTAAATTTGGATCTGCATGATATTGTAATAAAAGTTCAGCTATTTGATATTGGGAGTTATCTGCTGCTTGATGTAATGGACTTTCTCCTAAATTGTTTGGAATATTAGGGTCAGCATTGCATTTAAGTAAAAATTGACAAGCTTTAAAATGCCCACAAATAACTGTCCTATATAAAGGTGTCCATCCTAAACTATCATCTTTTTGGTTAAGTTTTTCAGGATTTGCATGATAAGCGGTTTTTATTGATTGCAAATCCCCAAGTCGGCAGGCTTTTTGTAAATCAATGATCTCAGAAGGGGGTTTTTCTTCGGAGTCTGGTTTGAAATAACTCATTTTTTATTAATTATTTATTGTTTTGATTATAAGACAAGTCGATGAGCTTGTTTTCATATGTAAACTTCAGCCCTTTAGCGACTGGAATTTCTATTTCATTGCCTTTTAGTGGACCCAGTTCAGCTTTGTCTTGTCCTTTTTCATTTATATTATTGATTGTATTGTTGTTTTGGTCAAAATACTGGTCATCAATAACAGCATTTTTTTTTGAAGATAGTTTTGAACACCCATATGCGAGGATATCTGAACTTGTTGGTTTTAAGAATTTATAAGCAAAAGTAAGCCCTAAGTCGATTATACAGACTAATGAGACAGTGGCAAATATGCAAAAGTAATAATAATAAGTACCTAAAAGCACATAAACTGTATGAAATGATGATGTATAAGTTACTACATCATATATGAGGATAAAGATAAAGTATAAAGCAATACTTAGGCCAAACATGCAAATATGATGGAATTTGTTCCAGAGTTTTGTGTTTATCGCAAGTTTAAGATTGACAATGATGATTATACAAGAAAATGAAGTGATTGAAAAACTCCATAAATCAAAACTATGCCCGTCTTCATCAAGAACCCCTTCAGTCGCAGCGTAAAGAGGGATAAAAAACACAATAAATGAATGAAGGACTCCATTAGAAACCCACAATACAAACCTTGAAAATGTAAAAAGCTGGTTTTCACTACCTAAACAATAAGTGTAAGGGATGACTTTTCTCAAATACTTTTTGTTTTCTATAGCATTAATACCTACAGCTTCCCATCTTCTAGGTACATCAAAGTCTCTTTCAAATAAAGCTCTCATAAGTAAAGGTAAAGCGGTAAAAACCATGTTATAAAATGTCAAATACCAATCATCATATACTGTCTGGCCACTATATGCTGAGTAATGGGCAAAAAGAAACTGAGGGATAGTAAAAACGAGATTTTTATAAAAGAAATACAAAATCATTTCACTTTGGCGCATGTAATTAAAACGACCATGAACAAGAAGAAGTTCCCATAAATACCGAAACTCTCCTATAGCATAATCACTAGCTTGTACAGCTTGTATACCTTCTTCTCCATATAAACCAACACCTATATGTGCTTCTAATATCATAGGAACATCATTTGCCCCATCACCTATTGAAAGAGTTACTTTACCTGAAGACTCTTTTATAAGCTTAACCACTTCACGTTTTTCTCCTGGAGATACACGACAACATATAATTGTCCTACACATTTCAGCCATTTTCAAAAAAATTTTCTTACATTCCCCAGCCGCTTTAATATTTTTTATACTTGATGAAATTTGTTTGTATTTATCTCTTTTATTTTGATCACTATGGTCATATAAAACAACTTCTAAAGCTGGTCCTTCAATTATCAAAGCTAAAGGTTTCTCTCCAGCGTACATTTTAAAGTTTTCTAAGCTTTTGTTTAAAGCTTCTAAACAATCTTTTGCTGAACCACTTGTACTACGTTCTAAAAGGGTGTTGTCGTCTATAAGAGAACAAGTTTTGCCAATGTTTTCTGCAGTTTCAAGCTTGTCCCCAGTAAGCATCCAAAAACTCATCCCTGCAGTTAGAATATCTTGTATAGTACTAGGGACATCATCTTGTAAAGCATCTTCAACTGAACTACATCCAAGTAAAATCATATCTTTTTCTATCTCTTCAGCCACTTGATCAACTGCTTCTTCTCTACCTGATATAATTGTAACAGCATTATCATATTTTTTTTTCCATAAATCAAACTCATTTTTATCAATATATTTAAAAGCCATAACCAAAGTTCGATACCCTCTACTTGAAAATACATCAACATTTCTTTTTATAAACTCAACATATCCTTGTTCATTAGAAGTTTTTGATAGTCTTGAAAGCATCATTAAATCTGCACCTTTCATAAAAATTATATATTTCCCAGTTGTTTGTTCTTTTAATATAACAGACATTCTTTTACGATCTGAGTTGAATTCTAATATGCATATACGTTCATAGGATTCACATATCCTATTATGACTGATTTTAAATGGGATTATATCTAGAGACATTATTTCTGATCTTATTGATGAAAGTTGGTAACCAAGACGTTTAGCTGTGTCAACTAGGACAACATCATCTGGACTTGGCCCTGTGTATTTGATTTCCCCATTATCAAGTTCTATTAAGCATTCATGGCATAAAGCTAAACATTTCATCATCATACTGGCTATTTCTTGTTGGGTTGTGTAGTTAATAGAAAAAGTCTTACCTTTTGCCCGAATTGGGAATTTTAATAGGATTGGGTTTCCTATGACGAAAAGGTCATTTTCTATGTTTTTATCGAAAAAAGTGTATTTGATTTCCCGGTCTTCATAAGTCACTCTTGATTTCAACCCGAAGTTCATAAGATAAGATGAGTCTCCGTAGATCCGGTTTCCAACACTTAAAAACTTGAATTCCATTTGGTTACAGGTCAAAGTTCCAGTTTTATCTGAGAAAATATGCTTAATCATCCCAAGTTCTTCATTTAAACTAAATGAACTGACTTTACAGCATCTGTCTCTTTTTTCACTATACATCGCTAAATCCATCATCATAAAAAACCCTTGTCCAAGCTTCAACAGTTCTAAACTAATAATCAAAGATATCGGTAGCATTGTATTCAATAATAAAAAATAAGTAAAATAACTTAATACACCTTGAGCTCCTCCTTGATCATAAATATCATAACTTGGATCATATCTAATATAATTATGTTCATGCATATTTTTACTTACCCATATCCCTGAAGCTACAGCAGCACATAAACATAAGAAAAATTGTAAGATGATAATAAGCATAATATATCTATTAGCAATTTTTTCAATACGACTTTCTTTGTATTTCCTATCCATCATATTTTGCCTAAGCTTTGTATCTTTACCTGTATATACCGATATGCCAATAACCCAATCAGTATTTCTCAAAAATGCTCCAGCCAATAATAAATTAGCTTTATCAAGGGAATACAATTTCCCTTTATAATCGTAACTACCTGAAAAATTATATAAACGGGCATTTGGGAATTCGCATTTCAATATATTGGCTACACGAATAAATTTGTTGTTTTTAAACTCATAAGCTGTTTCTTTAAATGACTTTCTTGGTTTCAAAGCTTTTTCTCCATCAAGAGATGAGGTTTCTATATAAGCTATGCTGTTTTCACTTGAATTAGCTAACATGACTAAATCACAAGGAAAGACTTCGTTTTTTTTCACCATAACCACATCCCCAGTACAGATTTTAGCAAATGCTACTTGACTGAAAGTTTGGTTTTTATATACTAAAGTTGGGCTGTTATTTATTTCTTTATCACTTTTGTATCGTAAATAATCTTCTATACCTTCTCTTATCATACTTACCCCAAGGACAAAAACTAATGGGGCTATTGCTGTAAAAGGCTGAAGTGGGGAAATTTGAGGGATTGATTGAAGGATTGCTATTATTAAAAAGTAAATGTTGCTTACACGGCGGAATTGGATGAATAGGGAAAATGGTAAAAATGTTAAGAGATTGTATTTTGTTGTTGAGACTTTGTTACCTGGAAAAGCTTTGTTTAGTTCTGGGCAGTTTGCCCAGATGATTCGGCTTGATGAATCTAGGTGTTCTGACATTTATATTAAAAAAGTAAGTTTTTTAAGGTTTTAAAAAATTTTTTAGCTGAAAAACTTGTATTTTTGATTATGGGATTTGAGGAAGGATTAGAGAAGTGGTGTGGAGATTGGTAGGAGGAGGGTTGGATAAGTGAAAGATGTGAGTAAAGGATGGGATTTTGATGAAAAAGGTTTAAATAAGGGATTTGCTGTTTTGTCCCATATGAAAAATGGAGTAAAAGTGGTATTAAAGGAATTAGAGGGAGATAAGATTAGGACTGTACTCGTACAGGATCACTTCTATAGTGATTTTTCCTATTTACTTCATCAAAACAGGCGATAACCCGCTCCAGGAGGATGATTTGTGCTCTTGCAGCCAATTGGGATATCTTAATCAGGTACTTGTACTTGTCATTGAGTGATGACCTTTGGGCTTATAGCTTTAGGCTTGCAAGTGGGTCTGACTGGATCTATTTTTATATGAATTGTATATTTTTTATACACTTTTACACATTTTATATACTTTTGTATCTTTTTATACCTTGATGATTTTTGTGTATATTATTTTGTGAAGTTGAATATAGTTTATGGGATTTTTTATTGAGTTTGAGATACTTTTAATGTTTTTTTTTGAGTTTTTTGTTGTTGTGAATTATACTATTGATGTTTAGGATATGAGGATATTTGAGAGTTTTATTTGGATAATATGGATTTTTGTTATTAGTTTAGGTTTTTAGGGGAAATAATATTCGGATTAATTTTTGGGATTGTAAAATGATATAAATTACTATTTTTACTTATGCTGATATAGTTAATCATTGGAGCTAGCTTTTTCAGTTAAAATTTGTGTTAAAATTTTACATGATTAGAAAAAGTTTAAGAGAAAAAATTAAGAAGGTGTTGTGTTTAAACTAGAAATATATATTATAGTATATTAAGCTATAATAAAAAGTATTAGGATTTTTCTAGTAAGTAATAAAAGGTGATTTCCCTAAATTATTATTGAAAGGAAAGGGGTGATTTTTATAATAAAACTATCGTAATACCTTATTAAGAGTACTTTTTTATCATCGATAATAATATAAACATTACCAGAACTAATAATTTAATCTAAGCGTTTTAGTAATGGAATAGTATGTATTTCTATAAGTAATTGAATTTACACTAGCTGTTACATAAAGTTAAAAGTATTATTTCTAATTTTATATGCCGAAAAAAAATTTCTTTACAAAAAATATTTTAAATGCATATAAACTTGAAATTAACTTATCACTGACCTACCATGATAATAGAAAATGTATCAAAATCCACCCTAATTCTAGTTATCAGCATTTCTTTATGCTTTCGATTATAATTAAGCAATTTTTATATAACTTTTACCCTTTGAGCTCAAATATTATAATATATTCAAGAACTATGCAAGTTTCTTTTCTCTTTTTCCTTAATAAACTCTTAGGCTTATTATTCATTCTTATTAGGCTTTTTATACTTTTTCCCTATAAACATTCACTTAACTGATTTTTATATATCTAAAAACTCCAAATAATTCCCATTCAAACTCTTCTTTATCTATGGTTTTATATCAAAGAAATTATAATAACGTTTATTTATTTACAAACAAAACATAAAAATCGACTCTAATTGTATTTTTCTATTCACAATTGTATATCTAATAAATTTAGCGTGTATCATGCGTGGTTACTTAAAGATTACATAAAGTTTTATATATAAATCGTCCTATGGATATAATATTTATCTAAATAATTTTTATAAAGATATTATTGTGGCCTAGATACTTTTATATAACTAATCAACTACTTTTCATACAAATTACTGGCAGCAAGTGTTAGATTAACATACTTTATCACCTGAATTGGTCTATAAAATACATAAATTCTTATAAAACTAAGCTTATTTACATCAAAAATTAAAAATAGCACCGATTTTAAAGACAAGAGTTTTTTGGAACTCCTTTAATCTCCCACAAAAAGCGACCTTGCTTCATTTGTTCATTGGCAAAATCGAAATTATATAAAGTCTCTTTGTCTTTTTCATTCTCCTTAAGCTCTTTTTTCATTGACTGCAGCAATTCAGCTTCGCTGGATGAATAACATTTTCTATCCATTATAACAATTATTTACAACTTTTAGACTATAATATAATATGGCAAATACTAGTTTATTTAGATTATATATTATTTCTTAACAAAAAGTATTTATTATGAATAAGATATAGATAGAATAATAATACATTTTTTTTTATACTATAAAGTTCTGAGCTTTTGTTTGGTATTATGAAAAACTTTATCATAAGTAAAAAATGAAGTAAATTTATTTTAGATATAAAAATAAGGTTATTTTAGATAATAGATTTTATGTGTTAAGGATTTTATAAATTTTTATGATAGTTTTAGGTGATTATGTGATAAATGCAAATTATTGTAGGCTTTATTAAATTAGTGTGTTTAGATTGATATAGGAATTATGGTTAGTATTTTGGAGGTTTTAGATGCTGAAGTTGTAGGAATATGTAATGATTGTTATGCAAGTTAATTTTAGCGGAAGAAGATAGGAATTATTTTTTGGTTTTGTGTTAGTATTAAAACTTTTGTAAACTGTGGTTTGGTTATGTGATTGCATGATAAATAAATCATAGCTATGTATTGATTATAATAAAAGATAAAATAGCATAGAAACTTAAATAGATCTTACTCTTTATGCTTTGAAATACTATAGATTTTTTATAGATTATTTTATGTATTTTTTTTTTTTTATAGATAATGTTTTAAAGGATTTTCTTGATTCTATCACAGAGTTTTCAATTTTTAGAATTTGTTTTCTTTGATTAGATTTTTACAGTTGAATTGCTTTAGAAATTTGAATTTGATATTGCCCTTAAGATTTATCAAGATTATTGTTTGAGATATTATGCTGGGGTTAGATATAAAAATTTTTCCTGTAGTTGAAAGGGTTTTACTATCTATCATTAAAAAAATACAGAATTTATTATAGGATTAAGAGAATAATTTTTTTTTTTTGAAGAGCACAAAATGATTATTCCTTTGTATTCACTAGACTGAATTTATTACAGGATATTTGTTATAATACAGTATTAGTTTATAATGTAAAGTTTATATAAATCTTTTTAGATAAACATTAAAATTTAGATTAAAGATAATATTTTAAGTATACAACCATATTATTAGGCAGAGGGGAAATTCTAAAACTAATTTTAAAAAAAGTAAAAAATTATAGTAAAGATTTGACTTAATAATATAAAGAAACAAAAATAATACTAGGGTTAAGATGCAGATATAAAAGTTAAAACAAAATAATAAATATTTTATAGGCTATTTTTAATAAAGCAAGTTATAGAGGTAAAAATATAAATAATCTTAAAAATAACTTTGATAAAATAATGTTTAAAATAAATCTTTTGAATATACGAAAAAGGAATTTGCAATTGACTAAAAAAGCTAATATTGGAAAACTTGCAAAATATTCAAAAATGGAAATTTTATTCTTTTAAGTTACAAAATATACGCTAAAACCATAAATACATAACTATTTTCCTAAAATTATATAGTTTTCTTATATGAAACCTTGGCATTATAGAATATTGTCCCATAAAAAAATTTTTTTTTTTCACATACATTTTAGGAAAACTAAATCTGAAAAACATTTTCCCGCCTTTATTAGTAAAGATTTTGTTATATTTTGGAGAAAATTACTCAAGGAAGCTCTTAATAAAAATCTTATTTTCTACAGAAAAGATGATTAACTTTACATTAGAGCTACAGTCTAGGGAAATGAATATTTTTAAATATACAATATCAGAAATCATATTTTTTTATGATTAAATGATTGACTTATTGATATAAACTTCAAGATATCCCTAATTTTATCTAAACAAAATTGTATAAGAATTTCATATAATACCACACTTCACAAAAAGAAAGTTATTTTAAACCCTTTAAAGAAGGTTTTTTATATACAAGTCATTTATAAAATAGAGCATAAAATAGTTTATTAGAAAATCTAAACAACTTTTTTGCTATCAGAAAAATGTCATGACAAGATTCCATTAAACATACATTAAGCCTGGAATCTTAAGACTAATTCCCTTTATCGTCTCCTCAGATTTCATAAACACTATTATTATTCGATTCCTAAATCTCTAGTAAATTATCGCAATCATTCCATCGAAAAATAAATCTAAACAGCTTTAATTATTCAATTTATATAAAAATATACACTAAAAAAACCTAATCTAATCAAAAAAATCTTTATAAATCCATAATCCCTATAATCCATTAAATATCAGCCCACTCTAAACTAAATTCTCTTATATTATAACTATCAACACACAATATAAAACCCTGTTCCTATCATTTTCTAGCACCTTATCCATATAAAATCTCCTATTTTCCATATAACCATTTAAGTATTATAAATAAAATCTAGATATCCCAAAGTAAAGCACATTCATTATCCTACCCATAAACCCAATCTTTTATCTAACACCCCTTTAGTTTTTCAACCTTTTTATTTCATCAATCAGGATATTATTTTTATAAATAATTCTATTCTGAATTCTTGAAACTATTACCTAAACATGACTTCTGATTCCTTTCTTGATTCTTTTCTTTATTTCACCTTCAAATATTTTCTTTATGATTTTTATTATGATCTCTTCATTATAGGCTAAAATTTTCTAAAATTCTGATAAGTTGGGGAACAATTAGTCCTTTAACTTTATTATATGCAACTTTTGATATCTACTTTATGAAGTGAGCTATTCGTGTACCTAAGATATATTGCAAAGTAATGAAGAATATAATGCATTCTAGATGATTTTGTATGCACTTGATGGGTAAAAAATTTATAACGCTAAGAGGATTAGGAATATTGTCCATTAAATAAATTCTTTTTAGAGGCAATGAGAGATATTCCTGATAACTATTCCCTTGAGAACTTCAAGTATGATTACCAATTAAGAGCTCCACTTGACGAACGACAAATCACAAGTAGTTCTGACAGAGAAAAGCTTCATGGCTGGGTTATAGACCTATTTCCTAACCTGAAATGCTCAGTACAAACTCGAATTTTAGGGTGCTATTATCTAGATGAGTTTCTCTTAAAAAAGCCTGAAATAAATCCTCAGGTACATCAACTTGCTGCAGTTATATGCCTAGGAATCGCCCTGAAATTTGAAGAAAATATTACTTTAGCTCCAAAAAATATTTCTGAACTATTCAACAATAGATACTCAGAAGAAAATGTAACTACAGTAGAATTGTATATACTAAATGCTCTTAATTGGAGACTTGCACAAATAACACCATCAGATGTTATCCGAAGTCTTATCTTCGCTACTTGTGAAAAAGGGGACCTTACAAAAATCATTGAAAAGGCTGAATTATTCGCCTTGGTAGGTATTTTATCTAACAAAACAGCTAAATATAGAGAAGAGTTTCTTGCTATCGCTTGTATATCTTTAGCTTTGAAAACATTAGGATTTTTATTATTCCTTGAGGAATGGTGGATCTCTGTGAGCAAAGCTTTGGACATATCCCGACAAGACATTGAAATCATTGAAAAAACGATTATTAATCTGGTAAGTTAAACACTTTTGTGTTTGGTATAATTATTATTAGAATTCTTTTAGATAGATATACATATTTTTTATGGTTATCTCTTATATTTTTTTCACCTTGCTATCTGAAAATGATAATAAGTTTGATATCTATTTAAGAATTTCATTGGGATAGATTTTCTTATCATGTTTCAAAATTTTTAGTAAATGGCTAAAGGTCTTATGGAAATTATTTATTTAAAATAGAGCAAAAATATATGAAGGGAAAATATAAGTAAAAGTTTAATGAGAAAAGCGATAAGATTTTAAGAGAGTTTTGAATGTTGTGGTTTTTAATTACTTATTGCCTTTTAATAAGTTTTTGATAATTTAAATCTCTTGTAAAGGGTGCGAAATGAATGATAACATAAAATTATAAATTTTCATTCATAAAACTCATGAACCTAATTGCCTGAAACATCTTTTCAATTACTTCTCTTCNATTATAAATTTTTATTCATAAAACTCATGAACCTAATTGCCTGAAACATCTTTTCAATTACTTCTCTTCAGAATTTATAAATGCTTATCTCGCAAAACTCTAAGTAATCAAAAGTCTAAGCCCTGTATCACAAAAATATTCCCAAAAATTCCTCTTATTAAATCCTTTCCATGCCATCTTCCTTACACCACCTTTCCTTTCCTTTCCTTTCCCTAATCTTCATTTTCAAGACTTTTTTCTATCAAAGCCTAAGTCTTCAAAGTCATTCACACTCATCCATCCAAGCCTAAAACTTAAAAAACCATTTTCTTATTAATTCCTCAAAAATACTCATTCTATTGTATATCCTAACAAAAAGCTCATTTTAATTAAACCCAAAGTAAAATTTTTTGCTATAAATAAGCAAAATATGCAAACAAGCCCATCCAGTTGCTGCCAATTTTCAATTGGCGTAATTATAACTCAGACCAAAGACCCTCTTATCCACAATAAAAATCCTCCTGACCCTGACCTTGACAATTGCAGTCCCATAAAATCTTCACCAGACACTGTAAATTTATTAATCCCTCCATCTTTGACTATTATTCCCACACTTGAAGATATAAACTTGTCAAAACAACCTCAATGTAAAACTTTAAAATATCGAAACACTGATATTGAAATCAACATTCCTGTTTCAAAAATAACTTTTGCTGGTGAAGTTTTACAACCTGAGCTTTTACATGTAGATAATACACCTAATGGTTCATTAGCCTCACCTTTTTTCCCTGATCCTTCACATTCTAGTGATGCTTCTCCTCAAAGAAGTCCTGGGAATAGACTTGAAGCTGGATATGTTGATTCACCAATATCAGTACAAGGAATTCCACATGAATCAGGATTATTTATTGATTTCTCAAAAGTAGAGGAAGAATCTGGGGGGAAGATAAAAGAGTTTAAACAAGAATTGATATATTGTGAGATTTGCCAAAGAAAAATTAAGAAAAGATCGTATAAAGCTCATTTAAGGACGAAGATTCATCAAAGTAATTTAAATTATAGTAAATAAAACTTGAATTTGTGAGTGGATAATTTTGATAAACTTTTTTTGATGGAATTTTGGAAATTTGAAGTGTAAAAAACTGAGAAGAGGAGGTAAGGTTAATTGGAGATTTTTTTTTGAGAATTTTGTGGGGATGGGCTAAGAGATCATGGATTTTTTTATGATTATGAGGAAAGTTTTGGTTAGAAATTAGGATTTTGATGTTGTAAAAGTTGAAAGAGAGTTTATTAATATGCGAAAAGATTTGATGGATTTATTGGGAAATCAGTTGATAAATTATACATGATCTCTTACTTTGTATATTAAAATCCTATAAATAACATCCATTTCAAAAATCTTATAATCATTTAAATCCTAAACTTTTTTCCAACAAACATTTATATTTATCATAAACTTACTCATAATATAAAATCCTAATAATCCTAACATTTATTTTTCACACACATAAATCTTAATTATTCCTAAATCTTAACATCATCTTCCTCTTCACTTTCTTTTATAGCACCTTCAGGTAACTCTTGTGTCTTATACTTATTCTTACCAAAACTACTTTGGAACTTGACTGCCGGATCATCTCTTTCATTAGTTTTCTTGCCTAAACTATCAAAAAGTTTTTCAAGTTTCTTTCCCAATATCTCATTGAAAGTTATAAGGAGTTCAGCATCATCATCATCAAATTTCGAATAGATTTTCACATCTCCAAACATCGCATCTGATTGTTTATTGGTAATTTGTACCAGACCCACAACTCTACTTTCTATTTTTATTGGGACAATAAGTAAAGTTTCAGTGATATACCCGAATTTCTCATCAAATTCTCTAGAAAACCTTGAGTCGTCATGGTCGATATTTATGATTTCAGCATTTTTCACACATTGGCCAAGGATTCCACTACTAAGAGGTAAGCGATAATCATAAGGTGAGTCAGTAGCAATGGGCACAAGCATATCCCCAGCATAATCAACCATAAAAATATTACAAGTCTCAGCTTGTAAAAGGTCTTTAGCCTTTGTAACCAGTTCAAAAGCTAGTGACTGCCCAGGAGCATCCTTATTAATCTGCCTGACAAACTTCAACAACGCTTTTGACTTCAGCTCATTATTTATTGCTTTTTGATAATAAATCGCGTTTTTTATAATAACCCCAGCCTGATTAGACAATTGCATAAGCACAGCTTCATCTTTTTTTGAGAAATTCCCTGAATGTTTATTCAAAGCTAATAACACGCCAATAACATTTCCTTGTGAGTCATTTATAGGAACGCCAAGCATATTTTCTGTTTTATATCCAGTTGTAATATCAACAGATGCATCAAAATTTGGATTTGAATATGCATCTTGTATATTAACAATTTGCCTTGTTTTAAATACTTTCCAAGTAAAACCTGAGTTTTCTGCTAAGACAATTCCTCGAGCTTCTTTACCTACAACCATACGTAAAAGGTTGTGAAGAGCATCATGGAGAAATAGAGATGCACGATCGCAATGAAGCATTGAACAGACTAGGTCGATGATTTTTATAGATGCAGATAAGGGTGATGTTGCTGCTGAAACTTGTTTGAAAGCTTCGAGTAAGTGGCAGATATCTTGGAAGGAAAGTAAAGATTGCTTTGTAAGATGCTGAGCTAAGAAAGCTCTTGGGTCATTGGGCTTTTCTAGAACTAGAGATTCCATCATAGATTCAAAAAGCTTATCGATTTCATGGGTCATTAGGTATTCTTGCTCTGATGATGATAACTTTTCCATTTTTTATAGGTAAGAGTTTATACCACAAACGCTAGACTTTGGTTTGAAGCATTTTTAGTATAAGTTCCCAAATGATTTTTGTTTTTTTCAACTGTTTTTTAATTGTAACTCATTCTCTTAGGTGGTTATAAGAAACAGGATTGTTTTGTTATTTTTTAAAATGAGAAATCTTGAACTTTGTGATGAGTTTTTAATCTTAATCAATTAAAATTCAAGTTTATGTAGTTATTAGTATAATATAAAGTTTTTGTTGACTGAAAAATCAAATACAGTATTTTTTGACTTATGATTAGTTTTTGGAAAATTCTATGACTTAAGTATCATAAACAAGACAAAATACATATAATTTTACATAAAACATAATAAAATTACACATGAATTTATATATCAAATATTACTTATACTTCTCTTCAGTTTCTATCTAAATAAATTCTAATATTATTATCCAATTTCCAACCTCTAGCCTCTAAACATTAATTTTCTATTTTTTTCTTCCAATCATCTCAACAATAAGTTTTCTATCTATCAAGTCTCTACAAATTTATCAAAAATCTTAAAATTCCAATATTCTAGGTTTTGCAAACCTAATAAAAATATTGTTTTAATATGAGCCTACATATTTACCATTCATGATTAATAATCTATTTTTTTAATTATTTTTACAAATAAATCTTTCTATAAAAGACATTCTTAAGACCACCCCGACAATAATCAAATTTTGGCAAGACCCAAAAAGTATCTAAGATAAAAGTTTAGATATGGCTTAAATATGGAACTAAAAAACGTGTGTCTATAAGTATTATATATATTTTTTTAGCCTTTGGATTACAATTCTTAAATAAAATAACAGAAACTATGCGGATAGTGTTTATTATAATCAAAATTACCTTGGAGAAAGAAAAATTAGCCCTTACGACACCTTTTAACCCACAAAGTTGATTTCTAATTTCTTCAAAAATAATTTTTATAGCAAAATCTTTATTCTAAAGGCAAATACCTTTATTTATATACGTATCTTTTATTAAAAGGTCATTCTAAAGATCTTCTTATAAGGCATGGAAGCTTACCTTTGTTAATATGGCGATAAAATTATCTTATGAGAAGTGATAAAAACATATCGAAAAAGTGCATTAAAGACAATAGCACAGCGACAAAATACTCAGATAATGAATCTGAAGACTTAGAAACGACTTTAACCGAGCTAAGTGATGGCTCAATTACTCTTTATAGCACAATACAATCTATATGGCACGAGTATCAAACACGTTTATCAACTATCCCTTGCTTAGATTTATTAGCAGCTTTGGCAACTCAGGAATTTAATGATAAAAATAGTTAATTTAGTTAAATTTATCTTGAAACCGGGGCAGAAAGTTTAGATATCTAAACTTTTTTTTTGTAGTAAAAATAGATAATTTAAGACTTTTTAGGGCATGGAACTAGCTTTATGCTTGGAATAAGATAAAAACAATATAATTATGTATTTCTTAGAAAACCTGTAGACGTAAAGCAAATATGAGCTTGTTGGTTTTGGAGCGATGCTAGAGGATCTTTTGATTTAAAGGATATTTTAGATGGAGTAGAGGCAAAACTGGAGTAAAATTAGAAGAAGATGAGTTTTGAAGAAAAAAAAATTTTAATGATTATCAGACAAAGGAGATAATATAAGAGTAGAAAAGATAAAGTATAAAGGTAATCGAAAAAAGATCATGAAATAACCAAAAAGTTGATTATATTTAGTTTTAGATAATGGAATAAATGGAAAAGTCTTTATAAGGGTATTATGGTAGAATTTTTTATGGCAAATTAATAGACAAAATAAAGAAAGCAGAAAAAACAATATAAGATTTCGCTTTTTTTATATGAAATTTCTATCAAGGCACTGCTTTTCTGTTTTATTTAAAAAAAATATTGCTTTTGTATTCCCATAAAACTTTAATATTATAAAAGAATTGCTATCTTTGGATTAGTTTATAAATCTTAAAAGAAATTTAGATATAAAATCCATAATATTAGAAGAATACAAAAATTTGTTTACTAAAAAAAAATATTATAAGATAGTTAGAAATGGTTTGAGGAAGATAAAAAGTATTTAAGGTATAATTTTTTAAAATATTTAATTAGATGTTTAAGGTGTTAAGAATTATAAGGTTAATAATTATATGATTTTATTTAGTGGTAAATTAGATTTGTGCTAAGTATTGATGAAATAACTAAAATGATACTTAAAAAAGCATGGTTATATTTGAAATAATATTTTATGTAATGCCTAGCTAAAATTGTTGAAAAAAAAAAATGTTGGAATCATAGTGATATTTAGGTTGCATGAAGAAGATAATATAATGGATTGCTTAAGTTTATAATTATGATGGAAATAATTTTGGTATGTTAGTAGATAATATAATGGATTGCTTAAGTTTATAATTATGATGGAAATAATTTTGGTATATTAGTAGCTTTAATAGTTAATTTAAAAAGATTAAACTTCTTAGATAAGCATATATGCAAGTATATAGTTTATACTGTTTTTATATTTTTCAGTGTATTAACTAAAATCAAGGAGGAAAATGCGATTTTTTAAAGATGAACTTATCATAAATTTTTCTTATTATTAATCCTCACATGCCTCATTTATGTTATAATTCTCTTAAATTCTACCCTTCACAATCATGAAAGCGATAAAAACTTCTATCACATATTTATTTCTACAATATCCTAACCCTAAAATTTCTATCTAAAAACCTAACAAGTCATACCAAAAAAATCCCCACCTTATAATAACCAATCATTACCTAAAAAAAAAATAATCCTTTACTATTTGAGTATCCTATCACACTTATGGCATCTAACACGGACACCTTTACATGTATTAGTCATATACGGAAGCAAAAAACATCCTAAAAACCCTCCCGAGATTAAAATCCCCATAGCCGCCCAGAATGTTTTATCCGTATTCACATACTCAATTTTTGTCATAACCTCAGCACTACAGCTAGCACACCACATCAATTGAGGGATTTTCATATCATCATCACCTTCATAGCTTATATTATCATCAGGCTCTTGAATAACTGAATTATATCTTTCATGATCTAATTCAAAAAGTGAATCAGATTCAATTTTGTCTGATTTTCTTAATAATTCGCTATGCTTTTCTAGTTTTAAAAGCTTTTCTTCAAGTCTTGGGCTTTGATTCTGATCACGAAGTTCTTTAGCTTTTAAAGAGAGCATTAAGGGTGTTTGAGGAACTGAACGTTTTGGAGATGTGAAATAGAAGGATCGCTTTAGGTTTATCGAATGAAGAGTGCTTGATTGTAGAGAACTAGAATTTAGTTCGATACTGAGCCGGGTATCTCCTTGAAGGCAGTCAGATTTTTCTAAGCCAAACCTAGTATCGGTTGTGTGCAATGATGAGAATTGTGGCTCATCTGAGTATTCAGGTTGAATATATTTGTTTTGGTTAGATGTTTGAGGAGTTATCAATGGGTTTAGATACATGTCTTGTTGTTTAAATGCCATTTATATANGTTTGAGGAGTTATCAATGGGTTTAGATACATGTCTTGTTGTTTAAATGCCATTTATATAATTCTCACTAACCTATTGCAAATTAAGTTGCATAAATAACCAGTTCTGCATATTTGCCCTATCAGAAACAATTACCCCAACCCTTAAAAGTATTTTATTTCGCCAAGGTCTTAAAGTTATATAAATTTGCTTAAAACTCAATGAAAAAACTTTTTAAAGTCTAGATTCTATATACAAAATACTTTAAAACCCTNAATTCTCACTAACCTATTGCAAATTAAGTTGCATAAATAACCAGTTCTGCATATTTGCCCTATCGGAAACAATTACCCCAACCCTTAAAAGTATTTTATTTCGCCAAGGTCTTAAAGTTATATAAATTTGCTTAAAACTCAATGAAAAAACTTTTTAATGTCTAGATTCTATATACAAAATACTTTAAAACCCCACATACAAATATTCTCATATCATTCATACAAAAAAATCCCTTATAATATTAAAAATTATCATGATAATCTAACATAATTTTACACAAATACCCTAATGAAAATCTTATAATCCCACAAGCCTTTTTCTCCAAAGCTATCTCATTCACTATAATAATTATCTTCTATTTAAACAATCAAACTTTTCCTGTAACCTTTTGTTCTCTATATGGCAATGCATATTCATATCCAATCACGCTTTTAATCTCTGTAGGCTTATCCAACAAGGATTTAAACTTCCCATTAAAAAGATAGCTTTCTTGACTATCCTCAAAAACCCTACTACAATTCACTAAAGGATTATGTGTATTAATCCCCATTTCTGAAGGCAGACAGTTTTTTCTTTCGTTTTCATAACGAAGAATAGGTGAAGGTGAGCCTCTACAAAGCCTAGGACGACTAGGTGGGCATTCTCTAACTAAAGGTGTGCGATTTCTTGTATATCCATCAACTCGTATAGATTGAGGTCTTGAGAAGTTGTAAGAATTTTGTTGTATATTTACTTTTATTGAAGGACGATATGTTGCATCTTCATTGCTACCAATTTTGAACGTGCTTGCTGAGTTTTTTGAGAACTCTGATATAACTTTGCCTTTTGGTCGTTCTTGTGGGTATCTTGAATAAAGAAAAGTTTGACTGATTTGTGCTTTACCAGGTTTGTGGTCGATAAGAGGCTGCTCTGAAGGGATTATTGGGTTGTAACGGGTATGGAGACCAGCTGCGCTTTTAGGTCTGGGGAGGTCTTTGTACATAATATTTGTATTATAGGAAGCTATTTTTTTGAATACTATAGTTTACCTTAGGATTACTATACAAAAATAACGAAAATTATGAGAAAAACACTAGATTATTATCTTTAAAGCAAGTAACTTATAGAAAAATCATAAAAAACCTAAAATTACAGTTCAAAAATAAACTAGGACCTTTATCACAGTATTTTTTATATCATTTTCTTATATTTGTCTTGAAATTTCCTATAAGACTATACAATTCCACATTTATTCCTAAATAAAAATGCAGGATGAGTTCAACCCCAGCCTTCCAGAATTCCACAACCCCAACCAGCTTGTAAAAAAGCACTCTCGCAGTAGATCTCCAGAACGCAGGCCATACACAAGAAACCCTCACTCTGATAATCCTTTAAAAATCCCTAAAAACTTCATTAAACTCCAAGATGGAAAAGGGTCTGTGCTCATTCCAAGCCTTGCTGGTGGGCTTCTCAGCTTTAAGCAATTCATGGAAATGCAACATAGTCCTATACCTCTTTCTGAAGCACAAGGGTTTTACAACGATTATAAGCTTAAATTCGAACAAAAACACTTAGAAATCTTTTTTGCTGAACATAAAAACGAACCTTGGTTTATTGAAAAATACGACCCTATAGTTTCGCAGAAATGGCAAGAAGAACGTAACCTTAACGCAAAAATGATGCAGAGGATTTTTATTGAAAATGTTAAAAACTCAAAGTTCCAAGGACTCAAATTACAAGATACAGGTATAACCCCAGACAACCTATCTGGAGCACCATATTTTGGTTTTGACCCTAATTCTCTAACTTTATTCCTTAAAACAATTCCGACAAACGTGTCGCGCTGGGAAATCCTCGACGTGCTGAAGAATTGTCCAGGTTTCTTAAGCCTGTCAATGTCTGAGCCGCTGAAATCCCAAAACTTCGCCCGTTTTGCTTGGGTGCTTTTTGACTCAGAAACTCATTGTCTTGAAGGTCTTCAAACCCTTTCTGGTAAACAAGTGACTCAAGATTTCCGTTTATCCCCAATCCTCAGTAAAGCTAGTTCTAGTAAAAACATTAAATCTCAACCCCCAGTTGATACAATAGAAAATGACTTAAAATTATCAGGCCAATTAATCACAACTTTAGATAGAGAAAAAGGTATTTATGAAAACCCTTTACTTATAACCCCAGAACAGCTTTCTGAATTACCTCTTATAGAAAAAGAACTTCAATTAGACTATCAACTATTATATTTAAGGAAAATCCATTCTTTTTGCTATTATTGTGTTGAAGAATATGATGATGAAAGGATGCTCGCAGCCAAATGTGGTATAGCTCATGTTAGAGGGAAATATGATATTAATGCTAAACTTTTTACTGATCCAAGAATTGAAATTAGAATATTAAATTCAGGGTCTTTTAAAAAATATGATAAAGATACTGATGAAATTCTAAGCAAAAAACTCAAAGAGTTTGAAGATAGATATACAGTACAGGAAGAAGAGAATAAATTTAGATGTGATTTGTGTAAGAAATTGTTTAGAGGAAGTGAGTTTATTAAAAAACATTTAGCTGTTAAACATGTTGATGAAGTTAATGGGGTAGTTAAAGAGAGGATGGAAAATATTATGTTGGAAAGGTATCTGAGTGATCCTTGTAAGATCACAAATCCAGTTATATTGGCCAATGATACTATGAAATTTAGTGAAAGGAGAAAATGGGAACCGAGGAAGGTCAATAATGAGAGTTATGAAGATTTGGATGACCCTGCGAGAAGGAATAATAGGAGGAAGATAGTTGATTATAGTGATATTTAAGTTAGAGATATGATAGGTAAAGGATGCTTTTTTGATGTGTTTGTAAGATAGGATTAGGTGTATATATAAAAGGAAATGGTAAAAATGTATTTATTTAGATTTTATTAGTATAATCACTTACGTGAGACCTTATAATTATATTAACTGATATTATTTCTAATTATCTTTAATATATTTTAAAAAAATACATATAAATTATCATATTCTACTAGTAATCTTTTCTTTTATATCAATACTCCAACTTCAACTATATCACAAAATATCTCCAAAATAAACCAAAAACTCAAACCCTTTAAATTCCTTCATAAAAAAAATATAAAAAAAATTTTTACTATTCTAATATCCACACAAAATCCTCACTCCTACTTTTTACCCTCNATATCACAAAATATCTCCAAAATAAACCAAAAACTCAAACCCTTTAAATTCCTTCATAAAAAAATATAAAAAAAATTTTTACTATTCTAATATCCACACAAAATCCTCACTCCTACTTTTTACCCTTTCTCAAAACTCCACTCAGGCATTTAACCATAAATTTTTTATTCCACATCTTGATTAATATAAAAATGACTGAAAATATAAACATCCTTACTGAACTTGCTACTATAAACCCCAGCTCCTGGCCAAACATCCCATCTCCATTAATCCAAGCCATGAGTATCATCGTAAAATCCTGTGAAAAACATGAAAAACTACTCACAGACCTAAACAAAGACAGTATACGCCAAGAAATAAAAGATACTCTAAAACATTACATAAACCGAGAACTAGAAAAAATAAACATCATCAACGCTGATAGAATTCACACAGAAATCTCTTCTTTAGATGAAAAGCTTTTAATGGATTTAGGAAGTTTAAAAATCAAACTTAGAGACTCAGTCGATAATCTAACTAAAGAAGTTGCTGAAATTAAACAAAGGGCTAATATTGTACAAAAAAACGTAGCAAATGAAATCAATGCTTTAAAAGAAGCGATAAACGTTGCTAAGGATGCAGTGAAAAATGAAATAATCGCAAAACACATAAAACCTGATTTCGAAATTTTTAAGATGGAATTTATTGATATCAGTAGAACTTTGTCAGCAGTAGAAAAACAAGTAAAATATGTATCGTATAAACAAGAAACTTATGAAGAAAATCTTAATAGCAAAATTGCAGATCAGAAAGAAGAAATTAAAGATATCATTAAGACGTTAAAAAATCTGAATCATAGGTTTGATGCGGTTGTTGAAAGCAAAACAGAAGAATTAAGAGAAAGTATTAAAAAACATGAAGAAAAAATCAAAGCGGACTTTGAAACCTTCTACAATTTCCGTGAAGCTTTTTTCCTCCAGCTTGAACAGAATAAAATGCAGATTCAAGATTCTTATGAACAAAAACTTAAAGAGTTTGAAAAAATTTCGAGTAATCTTTTTGGTATGGGAGACAAATTAGAAGAAAACAATCAGAATCTTATAAGCAAAATGGATGATTTAAAGAAGAATTTCGATTTTAAAGCTGAAAAAACACGTATTGAAATGGAAAGAATAGCTTTAGATTGTTATAGGGACGCTAAGGATAAACTGATTTTGGCATATAGGGATGATATAAAAGTTATACAAAAAAAACTTGAGTGGTTACCTCATGATACGGACACAATAAAAGATTTACCTCCATTTGAAGCTAGGCTTTTTACTTTGGAGTCTAGATTAAGACGTGAGGAAAATAATAGAATTGTCCAGAAAATAGAGATTTTAAAAGGTAAGGTTTAGGAAGAAATTGAAGATAGGTCATCACATGCATCATTTCAAAATAGGTCGATTACCCCTACTAATATGATGGAGGCAAAGACCCCGTGTAGGATAAAATTTGCTAATTCAAAACTTAGAACTTTGGATAGAGGAAGGTTTAAAACCCCAGATTCATTACAAATAGCACCATCACCTATTATCATGAAATATCCTTATGTGTAGATTTTTAGTAATTTAATAATTTCGCCGGTTTTTTATGGAAGAAGAAAGGTTTTTGTGGGAAATACGGTAATTTCAGAAGATTGATGTTTTGAAAATCGATTGTGGATTTAGTGTAGTTTTTGAAATATTGCTATTATATAGTAAAAAGTGTTTAAGGATATTTTGTTGGTAAAAAATGCTGTAAAATGTTAAATAAAGTATATTTGAATAGGAAATTGCAAGTTGTTAGAAATATATAAGCATATTTTTAATCAGATATTTTATAAGGAAAATTTATATTTTTTCTACCACAAATCTTATAAAATTTACAACCTATATCAAAATATTATCATCATTCCTACAAGTATATCACCCAAAACACTTAAAGTTTTATCCAAAAACCAAAACCCAAGTATAAACTTTATAGTATAAATTTAACTAATATAATATACAAATATAATGCACGATGGACTTAAACTATACAGGCACATTCTCAAACTCCATTCAGCCCTACCAAAAACTATGAAGGAGTTAGGAAATAAGTACATCCGTGAGGAGTTTAATAGGCATCTCTACCCCAAAATTCAAAACTTCAACAAAGCCCACTACATGACCTTTCTAGAATGCTGGCAGAAATACGCAGATGATCTAAAAAACCCAGAAATCAAGCTTTATGGACGTAGGCTTACTCCTGAAGAACTTGCTGCATTAAGTCCAGCACAAAAAGAAACCTTAAACTCATTTAAAGACAAGTATTTTAGTAGCTAGTTTTAAGTAATTTCTTACAATCGCAAACTAAATTTTAGACTTTTATATCAAAATTGTTTAAAAATCCTTCTAAATCCATATCTTTTATGAAAATAACCTAGCAAAGCCGTTAAAAAATTAAAATGAAGTCCCAACTACTTGATTTAAACTTCCACATAAGACACAAAAATAAACAAATACGAGAAATCACAAATCAGACTCGGAAAGAGGTTAGAAATGAAAGTAATCCATCAAAGTCCCATAAAGCTCATCTTAAAATGCTCATGTCTGTTATGAACACATTACCTGAAGATCAAAGAGCTGATTTTTCTGGGATTAAGATGATGGTTTCAAATGATTCGCCTAGGCCTAAAGAAAACTTCCCAACAGCATCGAGTTTTTTTAACACAAGAAATGCTTTTAAAATTTATGAGTCATGCATATCAGAAATACCATACAAATCTCATGTGGAAAGTGAAGATTTTTTATATAAACTGTTCATATCTGATGTGAAAACTGCTAACGACCTAGCAGAACTCCAAAAAAGGTATATTTATGCCTTGCTAACTTTTGGTAAAGACAACGACCCTAGCAAGTATACAATATTAAAAGGCGGATATTTATGTCTACCATTAGAAGATTCATCTGTTAATTTGAAAGAAATGATGGAAAAAGTTGTTAAGTTTTTTGATAGGCATTTAACCAAAGGAAACATACTTGTGCATTGCAGTACTGGCAATTCCAGGTCATGTGCTGCAGTGATTGGGTATTTTATAAAGAAATATCGAATGACATATGAAAAAGCTTATAGTATTGTAAAAGAAGGAAGGCCATCTTTAAAACTTGCTTATACTTTAGAACGTCAGCTTCGCCGTATAGAAAGAGCTGAGTTATATAATTAAAAATACTAATCTATAATTATAATTTTATCTAAATTATAACCTTATAAATATACTTATTTAGTAAATAATCACTTTTTCAATCATTAATCCTTTAAAAAAACCTAAAAAAAGACTGGCTTTTTAAAGTTATTTAATATAGTCTTAGATGAAAATCTTTAGCTCTTGGGATATGATTTTTTTATCAATAAAATCAACCTAAAAATTTGTTATAAGAAATATGATAATAAAAGTGCACATATGGAAAAACTCGACCAAGAAATACAAATTTTATCAAGAGCGTATTCTGATATTAGAAGGAAACAGAATAAGTGGAAATACAAGAGTTTTGAAAATGAAGGGAATTTAATTAATATAAATCAGGACAAATATTCAGTTAAAGATTTGGAAAAAAGACTGAAACTTAAGAGAAATGGAAAATTGCTAGAAAAGGTTTATAAAATGTGGCGTTTATTAAACCCGTTTAATATCGCTGGGATTTCACGAGTAGTTTTTGCTCATTTGCTAAAATTTCTATATAAATCTTTGTATAGAATTCCTTTAGGAGAACAAATGCTTGAAACTTTTGTGAATAGCGATGTTGATATTGATTCTAAAAGTGGAGTTTGTATGTATTTTTGTAACTTTCACGACTCTTTATTTGATATTTTAGATTCTGCAACAAACAGTAAGTCGATAACAGAGTATTTGGCAGTTATTAATACATTAAACAGGCAGATTAAAGATCTTGAAGTGTTAAAAACAATGAATTTACATAACAAATCGCATTGTGCTGGAAAAAAAGCTAAGTATTATATTTGGATGAAAGAAATACTAAAAGTGCAATTGAAGAAATCTAGTCAGAGTAAAGAGTCTAATGATAAAGGGATGGAAATTCAACAAGAAAGAGGCCGAGTTATAAGCTTGCCAAGAATTAAAAGCTCTAAAAATTATAATCTAGAAAAAATCAGTCCATTGTCGATACATAAAAAATCAGGTATTGTCAAATCGTATTTATTAGAAGAAATTATCGAAGGTCGGAATAAATACTTAAGATTATATAAAGAATATATATTTAATTAGTTAAATCATACAAGCCCAACATTTTGCTTTAAAAATATCACAGTTCCTTATAGTATTTATAATCTACTTTTTATAGTGTTAATCAGTTAAGAATATCCTTATAATCAAGTTATTTAATACAATCTAAACTATAAAATTAAAAAAAAATACGTATATTCAGTATCGCCAGTAGTTGTTAGACATATTTTTCATACCATTTTATAACAAAAAACTCTCCAAATGCAAGCAATCTAACGCAAATATACACTTTTTTCCCTTAAGCTAAAATTATTGCCCTATAATAATTAAAAAAGCATATTTAATCTTTTATTAACACAAGCAAAGCTAAAACTAATTTTTTAAAAACAAAAAATAATCCCAACTATATTGGGACTTTAGGCTTAGGAGGAGTTAATGGATGTACTACTGTATATTCAATAAAAGGTTTGGCGTTTAATCTTGCCGCTTCTCTCATTCGTTTAGGAGATTTCCATAAATTGGTTTGCATAGGGAAACGAATTGGCCTTTTAAAAAGACTTTTGAACATATTTATATGAATGTTTAAAACAGTAGTAAATTTATCTAGATACAATAAATAATAAACAATTATAATTAAATCTGATAGATTATTATTGATTTTTTGTATTTAGAGGTATTGGAGAAGTATAAAATTTTATATTTTATTTTTTATTAGTATATAATAATAATAGTTGATTGAGAATTTTTACTTTGTTAGAAAAATGTATGCTATAATGGGATTGTAGGAATTTTGGTAAAATAAGTTAATTATTATTATTTAGATGAACTTATATGGAAAATATCTGTAGATTATGGGTTTTGTTGTCAAGTTATAGGTGTGATGATAGCAGGAAGTTTAAAATAAATGATTTTATATTTTTTTTCTTACTCAGACTGATTTTCTTCGTTTTTCTAATACTTTTTATGCAGATAATGATGGATAAAATAGAGAATTTAAAGCCATTCACTGGACTTTAATATCAAGTTTTAGATATGAAGATAAAGAGTATTTTTAGGAAAACTTGAATGCTATGTAATTAAAGCCTTTAGATTTAGTTTTTATTGTAAAATCTGATTGTGTAGGACTAATTAATCTTGTAGATTCATATGTTATATCCTCATAAATCTTCTAGTCTCAAATATTCTATAAATCCTTATGAAAATACATTATCAACCTCAAATCTCATACAAAGCATCATAAATCCCGTCAAAAATCCACAAAAAATCCCAAAAAAGTGCATTTTATATAAAAAAAGCTTCTAATACTCCCAAAATTCTATCCCGACTCTTAACATCATTCTATCCCTTCATAAAACTTTATAACCCTTAACCCTTCCATCTCTAACCTTCTTCACAATCCCCATATCCACCTAACTCCCCTCCACTTAGCACAATTCCTCAACAAAAATCCCAAACCTTTTATTCATATCTTTCATCAAATCTCATATTTTGTATATAAAATGGGTTTCTGGGTGCTTATGATGTACTTAGTTGGTGTTTTTTCAATTATCTTTGTCCTGCTTTGTGTAAGTCCTTATGGTACAGGTCCAATCTCAGCATTAAGTCGTATGATTTTTGTGCATATCCCAAATTATTCATATCTTTTATCCACAAAAATCCTCGGAGTCCAAGGTACAATTAAAGCCAAGTATTACTTTATGTACATAATAAATGAACCCAACCCGTTTTTTCAAATAGTATATTTGGTCCTTAGCATAGGAGGCTATATTATCTATTTTTTATATGGTTTCCCTTTTATACCAAACCCTTATGTTTCTGAGTTCCATATGTATATCGGTTCACTTTTATATTTCATTGCCCTTATCACTTTTATATGTGCATGTATTGTCCCACCTGGGATTATTGATAAATCTAACCTTAAAAATCATTTAGCTATGTTTGCTTATGATAATGCTCTATATAAACCTAATGATTGCTCTTCATGTAAAATTCAAAAACCTGCCAGATCTAAACATTGCAGTATTTGCAAAGTTTGTGTTAGCAAACATGATCATCATTGCATTTGGATCAATCAATGTGTTGGATATGCTAATTATAAATACTTTCTTGCTTTTATACTTTCTCATTCACTAATTTGCTTTTATGCTGGACAAGTTGGGGTTATGATTATGATGCATATTATATACAAAGAAAAACTCCTTACTGCAACTTTCACTGATGCTAAAGGAAGGGAGTTTAAAAGTTCATGGACTGTGATATTCCAGTATTTACTTCAAAGATACCCTGCTTTTGTTTTTATTATAATTCTTTGCCTAATGATGGGACTAGTCTTAGGTGGTTTTTTTTTGTATCACTTTTTAATGGCTGGGAAAAACATCACATCAAATGAAAGAGTCAAAGTCATGAAATTAGAAGAAAAAGGTGTCGAAAGAGAAAATATCTACAATCTAGGATTCTGGAAGAATATCAATGAAGTGATAGATGCTGGGGAAATCTAAGATTAAAGTTTTAACTAGTTAAAAAAAATTAGAATTGAGGAATAATTATCCTGTTTTGTTTTAATTGTATTTGGAAGTTCAAAATAATAATTTCCTATATAATGGAAAAAGTGAAAATGGACAGATAGCCTGGAAGTTTTTTGAGAAAAATAGCTTTGGTCCTAAAATCATATTTCGCTGGTTTTATCCATGAGGTTTATAAGTATTGTTTTAGAGATTCATGATATACCTAAATAAGCTTTAGGGTTATAAGTAAAAGTTGACACTCATAGTCATATTTTGGATTTTTTTCTTTTTAAGTAATTTACAAAGCCCTTAAGTGCTTTAATCGCAGAAATCTCTTAAAGCCTACCGCTGGCCTATGCTATATGACAAAATATAAACGAAGATCTATGACAGTTCATTTTATTAATTTTTGTTGTTGTTGTTAGTTTTCACCATATAAGAGTCACCTTAGTTGTTTTTCTTACCTTAACAATTGTTTGCAAATTCATTAACTATAAAGTTTATCTAGAAACCTTTATAAGATACCTTAGTAATTTGGATAATTTATTATTATATTAAAAAAATCAAATTTACGAACAAGTTTGTAGGATGAGCCTGAAAATAAAAATAAATTTAAAAGGTTTTTTTTTTTAAGTTGAAAGACTTGGCTTATCGTGTTTTTACAATATATTAGAATCTAAATTTAAATGTATGATTATGAAAGGCAGCAGGGACAAAAGAACACTGGTAAATCTCAAAGTATTGGTCACTACATGCTTGGTAAAGCTATTGGAAAAGGTACATTCGGTAAAGTAAAACTGGCAATCCATACAGTGACAGGCGAAAAAGTGGCTGTAAAAATACTAGAAAAAAGTCGTATCAAAGACTCATCAGACATAGAAAGGGTATCAAGAGAAATAAAAATCCTCAAACTAGTAAACCACCCAAATGTAGTAAAACTTTACGAAATCATAGAAACTCCTAAGCATATCTACCTTATCATGGAATATGCTCCATGTGGTGAACTTTTTGACTATATTGTTGCTAGAAGTAAACTTACTGAAGATCAAGCTTGTCATTTTTTACAACAAGCTTTATCAGGGTTGGAGTATTTACATAAGATTAATGTTATCCATAGAGATTTAAAGCCAGAAAATTTGCTTTTGGATGAAAACAACAATATAAAAATCGTCGACTTTGGCTTGAGCTTTTTGGAAAACTCTAATGATATGTTGAAGACTGCATGTGGAAGCCCTTGCTATGCAGCACCTGAGATGATAGCTGGGAAAAGGTATAAAGGAAGAAGTGCTGATGTATGGAGTTGTGGGATTATACTTTTTGCTATGGTGTGTGGTTATTTACCTTTTGAAGACCCGAATACCTCGCAGTTGTATAAGAAAATTATGGCAGGGCACTATAAATGCGCCAGGTGGGTAAGTCCTGATGCCCAAGACCTCTTAAAAAGAATTCTTAACGTATCCCCAGAAGCACGTTTAACATTAGATCGTATCCGTAGTCATCCTTGGTTTATGAAATATGCGACATATACTTTACCTAAAACCCTGAGTACTTCTGAAATCTATGAAATAATCCTTAAATCCTTACCAAAACTAGGACTAGATATTGATTATACTAGAGATAGTCTTACAGCAGGTAAATACAATAGTCATACAGCAACATATTTTATCCTACTTAAAAAAACAGAAAGAGAAAATCGTGCTGCTCATAATGCAACAAAAATAAGCCAAAGAAGTAGTGTTAATCCTAGAATAAAAAGATTATATACATCAGATAATAATGAAGATGAAGCTAATGCTACTAATACTAATAGAAGTAATAGATTTGCTCAAGCTACTCAAAGGATAAGAGTATATGCTCAGTCTGGCTCACCAAAAATGGATGATATGAATAATACGCAGAGGGCATTTAGAGGAATTGGCGTACATACTAAAAATAGGATTTCTGTTGATTTAGCTAGGAATTTGGTCGCTGGGATTAGGGCTGGTACTGCAATAGAAGCCCCATCTGGGTAGTTTACTTTTAAAAAATTATGTAAGTTTTTGTAATTATATGAGAGGAATATACTTAGATGTCAAAGAGAAGATTATGGTTTATTGATTTTATATGAGATGTAAAAAATTTGATTTTATAGAGGATTTATTGAGATTTAAGGTTGAAAATGCTTAATGAAGATGGTTTTTATTTTGAAAAAAACTAGATTATTTGATGTATTTGTATGTGCTCTGTCTATATGATGCCTTGCCAAATGCGAATTTAAATAAATCAACAATGTTTCTACCTTGAGGTGTTACAAGCATGTTTGGAGGAAGTTTTGACATGAAAATTGTCCCTCCTGTGATTATTGCCACCCATCCAAGAATTTGCAATATCAACCATGGGTAGGAGAATATGCTAATGGAATTACTTAAAATGCATATTATTGTATTCCATATAATGCATAAATACATAGTTTTAAGCATATAATTAGCTCGGTCATAGTTGAAAGGAAGTCTTATATAGAAAACATATCCTAAAAGTCCTATCATTATAATACCAAATACAAAGGAGTAAGCAAGTGAATATGAGTCTTTTATAATTTTGCTTATGACAATTATTGCAACAAAAGCTATATTTTTTACTATAAGAAAAGAAGAATTCGCTCTGACGTTAATATTTGTATTACTTTCTTGCCATAAAGTTCTATATAATATTGCCATAGGTATATAAAGTATAATTAATAAACAAGCTGGAGCTACATTTCCAATATGTTCACCTCTCCAGCATGTTAATTTGCAATCATAATTCAAATATGAGTCATCTAAATGAGTTCCAATAGCTTTATCACAAGCTAAAATACTCAAAATACAAACAGTAATTGGTATAAACAAATAATTCGATAAAAAAGGTATAGTAAAATTTTTAAAATCTTCGAGCCTTTTACGAATAGCACCTCCACAGCCACAAACCCTCAAAGCTAAAAGACCCAGAACAACAAGCCAAACATAAGCTAAAAACAACATAGCATAAAAAATAGCCCAAAATGTAGTATTTCTAAAACTCGCAGCTTTTGACAAGTTAAGCGAAATCATCTCAGAAACCTTGCTTAAAAAATCATTAAACGCTTGAAAACTTGGACCAATAGCAATAAGCTGAAAACTCTCTACAATAATAAATCCTATAGTCAAATAGTCTTGAAAATTAGCATAACATCTTACCCCTAAAGGTAAAATCCTATTATATTTTACTTTTTTAGACGCATAAGCTGTTATTATCCCTGCTATTATAAGAAGTCCAATTGAAACTCCTATTTTTATACCTTCTCCCATATTTGAATTGCGTATTTGATTTTCTCTAAAAGAACAGTCTAAATAATTTTCTTTCATATCTTTAGGAATACTCCCTTGGGCAAAAATAGGCTCTTTCATTACTGTATAATAAACTGTTGAAACTGGGGATATAAGGCCAATAGCATCACCATGCCATTCTTCTAAAGAGTCTTGATAAAAATTGTAGAGGTTAAAAAAATAAAGGTTTCTATCGTTTGTGGAATGATCAAATGATATTGTTCCACTACATCCAACCATTCTTATGTTTCTTTGGGCGATCATGAACTCGGTGGAATTTTCGAAGAATTTCCCTTGGTTCATTAGAAAGTTGATTGTGTAGGCTGCACTAAAAGCTGCGTCTATAAAAAAACTCCTCGCCCAAGCTTTGTTTCGATATTTTAGATACTCCTGTCTAACATTCTGCCCATACTCTCCAATCCAAGCAGCATTATACACAATAAACGACCCATGCATAAGCTCAGCCCTCTTTGTATAATTTCCCCCAGTCGAATTTAAAGCATCAAGTCCAGTTATAGAAAAAAATACCACAACAAGATCACCTTTTCTCGCCCCAACATCATAAAGTCCCTCAATCCAAAAAAAAGGAGAAGGGTCACTCATAGGTAAAAACATCAAATTACAACCTGTATCAATAGCACGTCTCATTCGATCATAATAAATAGGTAATTGTGAAGAATTTGTCACTACATTTATCATTCTATCTTCTTCAGCATTTAAAATATTAAAGCCTTCTGATTCTGATTCTTTTTTAACAACATCATAAGTACCGTTTCCAAATGAATCATTTGTATAAAAGACTATGATATTAGACCATCCGTATATACCTAGAATTTTAGACCAAGCTGTAGCGAAATATGAAGATGGACTTGTGATTCTTGTGAACATTGGGTAAGCGGTTTTGTTTGAAAGTAATGTAGCTGTCCCTACTCCTCCTATAAATGGCATTTTTATTTTTAGACTTGCTAATTGTTTAAGAACACTGCCAGTTAAAGGATAAAGTGTTGGGATATAAGCGTTACCCATATGAGGAATATGTTTTAAAAAGCAGTCCCGTGAATAATTTGCCTCAAAAACGCTCACCCCACAATCGACTTTGTCATATAAAACTAATTCGTATTTCGGGAAAAACACCCTATCTCTATTAACTTTTTCTACAGCAAAATACGTTCCTTCTTGATATTTTGAGTTTTGGTATACATTTGAGTTACCAGGTGGGTTTGTAAATCCTGTATTAGCTGAAATAACAATTTGAGGCTTTAGAAAGCGAGTACTTTCATTCTTCCCTCCTAGAAAAATCGCTGTTGTTTCTATTAAAAATGTTTGGTCATCAGCTTTTCCAACTACAACTTTAGTTGAATTCTGTATGTTTACTATATCATAAACACATGGATTTATTATATTCTGAAACTTGCGGGCGATTTGGAAAGGAGAAAGTTCAGATTCTTGAAACACTGAAAAATAAGGTTCGACAAAATTGTAAAAATATTCAGTTAGGTTGGATGAAAATGTAACTTGAGGCTTAGATAAAATAAAAGATCCAGTTGTGTTAACTTGATATACACATTCATCAAGAAAAATAGCAATATTTCCTGTTTTGACTAGATATGAAGACTCGAATGCTTTTTTGAATGTACTGCATATTTTTTTGTCCCCAAGAAAAAGGTAGTCTTGAATTCCTTCTGATTTGAGGACTTTGCCAAGTATTTTTGAAATTTCTGATTTGTCGTCAATGCTGCCAACACTGGCTGATATGACTTTATGATCCCAGGCTTCCTTAAGTAAATCAATAATATTTTTATTTTTATTAGAAAAACTCCATATCACCCCAAGTTCAGTTATGTTTAAGTAGTTAAAAGTATTTGTAAGGGTTGAAATAATACACTTATAACTGCTATCTTGGTAATATATAAAATCTGAATTTTCACCTGGAGCCAAAATTAGTATCGGGATTTTGTTTTCAGTAACAAATTCTTTGTCTAAAGAATAGGATATTTCTGATTTGCTGTCATCGATAATAAGTGACAAGTCTTTTATATCAGATTTTTGGATTTCAAGCACATTTGTATATTGATTAAATTTGCTGTTGCTTGAAAATACTTTAAAAGTATTTTTTAGGAAATTAAGATTCGCTGTATCACTTCCAATGTATCCAATATTGTATGCGCTTATATTCAGAATAAGCAAAAGCAATATCAACATATGTATTTATTATAGGCCATAATATCGACAAATTTAAATCTTATGTGTTTTCTTTCTAATTAAATTTTTGTATGATTTAACAAAGAAATTAAAGGGATTTTAAGTAATTATTGATATTGAGGAAATTAGTTAGAAAAAATTAGGTTTCCTATTCAAAAAATGATATTAGATTATTTTATGACAGGAAATATAAAAGTTTTGATATTTGATTTAGTCACTTAAAGAGTTAGGGTTTTATATGAAAAATGATAATATATTTGTGATTTTGTTTTAAGGTGAAGATAATAATTTTCTTAGTAAAAAGTATTTGGGAATAATTTATATGGTAGAGAGATATTTTTTAGCGATTTCATAAGAATATTACCTTTATCAACAAACATGCTAAATCACATTCTATTAAAATTCTAGAAATACTATAAACATAGAAGTCATGCTAATTTAGTAAACATATCCTCTGCCTATCATAAAATCTTAAACCATATTCTAAAATATTTTTCTAATCAATGCTTATAATCTCAAAACCTTAAGTTCAATAAGCTTTACTGATAAGAAAATACCTTTTTCTATATCATCAGAAAATTTTTATGATCATTCTTTTAGAATCCTTATAATGCCTATTCATCACATGGACTTTTTCTAACTTTTATAATACGAAAGTGAACTTTGCATAAATCCGTGACTTTGTTTATATGAGAAGGTTTTATATTATCTCCTTGGAGCCAAGCTATACTAAAAATTCTTTATACATAAGAGAAAATATCTAAAATCTTCTAATTCATAGCTGAAGCTTTGAAACTACTAAAAAATAAATCAATTTTATCAGAAAAAAAATTTATTTGATAAATATTCCAATACAATAATGGGTGCTATGAAACTGCTTCTGATGTTCTCCAAAACTTTTATGCTATTAAAAAATTATAATAAAAAAAGGTTGAAAAGCGAATAAAGAAATGCTTATGAAAAAAAAAATATATAAGATGAGACTATATTAGCATATTTTATTAAAAATTTTAACTAAGTGATGAAAATATTATAATTTTATATCTAAAAATATTATCATCTATCTACATACCCAGCATTAAAATTTGCATAATTTTTTGATACAATCATGATATTTTCAAAACCAAAAAGCCTAAAACATTGAAAATTATCTTAAAAAATGTCTACATATTATTAAATAAATGGTCTTTGGTCTATTATCTATTTTGGTCCTAGTTACAAGCCAGAACTTTCCCAATGAAAACAAGGCGGAGAAGTTCAATGCTTGTTATTATATAACTAACCTAAAACTATCATTAGAAAAAGAGCTTCTGGACTCAGTTATTCAAAAATTAGGCGACTCAGAAAAAGTTGTCAATCGTATAAGTACAGACATGCTCATGAAATGTTATGCTATTATTGACTTTGACACTGCTGTTTACGTTATCCAACAAGGGGAAAATTTATTCCTTGAAGACAAACTTGACAAACTAGTCAAAATTGACCTAGAATCTTACAAGCCTGAAGAAATTAGTATTGGTAAACAACATATGAAATTCTATGAGGAAATCAAAAAAGTTAAAAAAGATGCTGAAATCGCTGCAAATAAAGCTCCAATACAACCACCACTATTACCTCCTATTGTCCTTCGATATGCTGGTATTGTTTTTATAATCTTTTTGGGTTCACATGCTGGATATCACGTAAAGTTCTATCAAAGCTTAAAAAAATTAAGGATAAAAAACGCAATAAAGCTAACTAGTATTTAACTTATACTATTTTTCACCCATTTCAGTTTAGCATTCGCAGTCAGACCTCCTATGCGCATAACCTAAATCCACTTTCAAAGGTTCTTTTTTCAAAATATGAGGTTCTTCTTTTGTCGTGTGGCTTTTAAAGATCTGACTTATGATTTTATCAAAAATCGCTTCAATCCCACCTGCTATTCCATCTTTTAATAAACTGGTTTGTCTTGGCCATAAGGCTGAGGTTTCATGATAGAAAAACCCATTTTGATTAGCGAAATGTAATGCTTTATCTCTATCTACTGTTCGTTTTTGCGGACTTGCTTTTTAACCAATTAATATTACAACACAACCTTCAGGTGTATATTCACGTATTTCACTTACCCAATGATGAACTTCATTGAAAGAGTCTTCATAGGATAAATCAAAAGTTAATAAGCAGATATCTGTACCTCGATAATAATGCTTTGTCACACTTTTGAATTTTTCTTGTGCTGCTGTATCCCAAATATGTAATTGTATTCTTTGACCAGTTTGTTTTTCTGTGACAACTCGTTTAGTAAATTCAACTCCAACTGTTGAAGTTAGTCCTGGAGGCAATTCATTAAGCACATATCTATAGACTAAAGCTGTTTTGCCTACGTTACTTGCACCGATAATTACGACTATTTATTCTATACCTTTGTATATGTCACTAAAAGCTTCCCCTTCAGCTGACATTATAAGCAATTCTTTAAAATAGTCACAATTTTCATAGACAAAATGTATGTAAACACAAGTTTAAAGAATTTTATGTTTTATTTGTTATTATATCATCATTATGCCATTTGAAGCTGTATAACTTTCGGTATTAAAGAAACTCTTGCAACACAACTTCTTCTCCTATGCTGAACTTTAACTTCATGTATAACAAATTTTTTATCAACAGAGCTTTTTCTCAATCTAGGAGGGCAATTTAATTGTGTTTCTTTACTTTTTCTCCTAGCTTTTGTGCTATATACCCCTTCAGCATCAATCATATATTTCTGGTATTTTTCAGGGTTTTGTGAAGGGAATATTTTCCTATACCCTCCTTGATAATTGTTTTCATTTTCCAATTGATGTTCTAAAAACCTTTCCCTTCTTTCACTTTTCAATAGCCTTACCCTACAAAAACTACTAAAAGCTTTTTCTATAAGAAAATCCGTATGTTCGCGAAGGAATTTTTTTTGACATTCAGGTCTAGCGCCAACCATTCTGAGACAGTCTTTAATAACAGCTTTTTTAACTTTTTTATCTAAAGGTGAGTCTGTAGAAAAACTTGGTGTGTGGTTTACCTCGAGTAAGCTTGGCCTGAGTTTATTATCTAAAAAAATATCAAATCCTAATATCTGGAAACAAATCGCTGAGCACATATCATTAGGTTGGCTTGATCTATACAAATGCGATACAAATGGTTGTACTGTGCAAAGAGTCTTTAACACAATATCATCAATTCTTCTCATAAGCTTAACAACATTATGCCCATCATCTTCAAGAACCTTAAGAAAACTCTTAAAACTTCTTTTATGACCAACAAAATCCTCAGAGTATTTCTTATTATGGATAAAATTAGGACTAGTTTTGTTAATAGCATAATTCGTCAAATGCATGAAAACGTTTTGAATATTCATGTCAGTTGGTTTAAAATAAGGATTTGTTGCAAGTCTAACAATCCCTTCATCATGTATATAAACTCTTAATGGATCAAAACCAGTAATCAAAACATAAATCCTAAGGTCGAATTTATACCCATCAATTAAAAAAGGGTTTTCTAAATATTTTTGAACGACACAGTTTTCTGGGATATCAGAAAGCCATTTAGTCAAAAAAATCCCTTTGCCTTGGCTGAGATTAGGGGGTTTGCATATGTAATAGTTTGTATTAGTGGCCATATGGGCTTTTAAAGATGTGTATTCTTGTGGTAAAACCCAGGTTTCAGGAAAAAAATTAAATTCGGATTTGTGGAGCTGCTCCATAGCTTTAAGATGACGGGCTAAATAATCTTTGCGAGAAATTGCGTACATACCTGGGAAATGGTTTATTCGTTGGTATGGGTTTAATAATGATAAGGCTATTGGATTTAAGGCTGAGTCTTGCCAAATTATGTCAGGTTTTTCAAAGTCGTCACTTTCCCATTTGAGCTCTTTTACTATTTCTTCAAGGATTTCATATTGGCTTTTTGATAAGTCTATACGAACTCTTACGTCGGAAACTGAAGTTGAAGTATTCATTTTAGAAGTTGATAATAAACTGAGATTATGTTGAAGGAAAAAAATGAGATTAAAGGTTTAGGATTTTAGAGATTAAAATAATGGGTTTTGAAGTTGATATTTGTGTTTTTTTAATTATTTTTGTTTGTGTGATACTTAATTTTATGATGATTTTGATAGTTATAGATAGGGATGATGGTATATGATGTTAACTTGAAATAACAGTTTTATTGTTAAAATGAATTGACAGTTTATATGAAGTGTATGGTATGGACTTAGTAATAATGTTAGAAGAGAAAAAAATATTGTTTTTCTAAGGAATTTCTACTACTTATTATACAGTTTATTACGTTTTAGTTAATAAACTCTATTATCAACTTTAAATCATAAAATCTTTTATTTAAAATAGCTTTACAATATAAGTTATTAAAGTTCGCATAAAGCTTCAGGAGTGAGTTTTTTTCCATAAACTAAACCCCCAAAACTATCAACTGATGCAGTTCGTGTTAAAATAATTTCTGCTTTTCTGAATCTGATAACTTTTTCCACCTTTTGCTTTTTTTTTAGACGAGGCATTTCAGCTTCTATGCGAAGAGTTGGTAAAAGGCTTCGAATCCTATTTGTTTTTTTAAGTGTTCCTTTGAATCCTCCACCTTTAAACTTAAAAATCCTATTTTTTTCATGTTCCCTTGATTTTTTCTTTAAGTATAAAACACTTGAGATTATTGATGGTGTTTTTGACATTCCATTTGATAGTTTAGGTAATGAGCTTCGACGATGTATATTTACTACATTTATTGTATTTGTTAAAGTATAAGATGAAAGAGATGATATACTTTTATGAGTTATGTGAAATTTTTGATGTATAATACTAGGAGGAGGAATTGAACTAGGTATTTTAAGTCCTGTTATCGATTTCCCAGCTTGGAATTGAGACTCTGGATATAGGTCCATAATTAAATACTAAAAGGCTAATAAAATTATTATGTTTGTTATGAGCCTGTAAAAAAACTTGTTTTATTATTAAAAAAATGTGATAGTTAAAATTAATCTAGCAAGAATATCTGAATAAGATAAATAAGTTTCAAGGATTTTATATAAAATCTGCTAATTGTATATTTAATTCTTGTTTATTTCCCTATTTTATTTTGTATTTTATCTAGAAACAAAGTGTAGTATTAGGCTTATATAAAATAATAATAAAAGCTAAATACCTTATAAAAACATAAAGCTAATCAAATAAAAGCCTAATTTTAAAGGAAATTCATAAGCTTTTAAAGATAAAACTAGATTTCTAGTAATAAAAATACTCTAATTATCATAAATCGAAAAAAACTATAATTTTTATAGATATCGCTCTTATAAATTATCCCTAAAACTCCTTTTACTAAGAATCCTCTTCCACAAATGCATTTATCCTAGTAACTTATGATCATAATCTCTCTATTTTTAAAAATATTCAGATAATCTTTTTGGCTTATTTTATTAATATATAGCTAAAAATAATCTATATAAAGAAAACTATTTCTATAAGGAAAAAAATTTTAATGTGAAAGAGTGCAGAGACAATTTCTTGCAGTAGTTATGATAAGATATTTTTAACTGTCAATAAAGGAAATCTTTTAATATTTAAAAATTGAAAAAAGTGAATATCTTAACTATTTTTTATTTTTGTTAGGATAAAAAACTGAAATAATATTTTTTTAAAGTATTTGATAATTAGTTAGTTAGTTAGAAAATATATCGTTCACAGTCGTGAACTCTGTATTAATTAATTTTCAAATGTTTTCTCTTATTTTCAATGTTTTCTACGAAGTTTTTTATGATGCTATCTACCTTTCTTTTGATTTTATTGCTCTTTTCTCTTATACATTTTTCAAACTTTTTGTGTATATGGAATATCATTATTGGATTGGAATGAGATATACAAATAAATGCCGAAGAAACGAAGGAATGGTGGCAGAAGCAAAAAGAACAGGGGACATACTAGTGGTGTTCCTTGCACTCACTGCGGACGTATAGTTCCAAAAGACAAAGCAATCAAAAGATACACAGTCAGGAACATGGTCGATGCTTCAAGTCTTCGTGACATTAAAGACAACAGAGCATTTGAAAACTTCTCGATTCCTAAGCTATATACAAAGCTTCAGTATTGCATTTCCTGTGGAATCCACTTGAGAGTTGTTAGAGTTAGGAACCATGAAGTTAGGAGATCTCGTGCACCACCAGTCAGAGTGTTTAAGAGAGAAGAAGAATCTAAGCCTAAGACTAGTTAAATAAGAAGCTTTTAGTTAATATTTTATGAGATGATTAGAAAATTTTATAATGATTGTTAGGTTAAAACTTAGAAGAAAAGTAAAAGGCTGATTTTTGTGTAAAAGGATGAGATGGTTTGGAGAGGTTGACAGTTTTTTGTGGAGAAAATGAGTTTTTTTATCATTTTGATAGAGAAAAGGAAGCTTTATGGGCAATGAGCATGATGAGACTGTTAGAGATCAAAAGGTTTTGCGATTTTTGATATTTTTTGTATTTTTTTTTGTTTTTTTTAGAAGGATAATGTATTTTAAATCAGCTTTCAATTGATTGTATTTTATTATGTTCAATCAATAAGATAAGTTGGTGTATATGATAAGATATTTTTTTTGTTGAGTTGTTGTTCGGACGTTTGTATTTTATTATGTTCAATCAATAAGATAAGTTGGTGTATATGATAAGATATTTTTTTTGTTGAGTTGTTGTTCGGACGTTTAACCGGTACGATAAAAACACAAATGAATTTTCTTATTTTTATCATAAACTCATACATTTCAATATAATCTTATCATATTCCTAACCTCACATTATTATTAAACTAACATTTAACTATTACCTCTCTCATCTTTTCAAAACTTCAAACTTCAAACCCCAAAATTCCACATTCTATCAACAAAATACCTTATCTTCAAACAAATCCCTAATCCAAGCAACCAAAAAAACCTAATTTTCTCTTTATCCTTCAAAAAGCCAAATCCTCTAACCGAAACATAATTTTACACAAAGTCTCTTTTCTAGTTTTTTCCGAAATCATCTTAAATATCCTCCATCCATATAATAAACATAACTAATTCCCAACTAACATCCATTAATATAAAATACCCTAACGGTAAAAATGATTACAGAATTCAAAACCCCAGAGAAACCATATCAATACTGTCAAGATGAAGAAATGAGTACAGCCAAACGTAATACTGAGCTAATATTCTCAAACTCCGCATCAAAATCTCGTCGTTCATGGCTTTCTGAACGTCGCTACACATCCAACGACCCAAACATTTTCGACACAATAATCCCAATATCCGAAGATCAAGAGTTTGAAATCAAGTCCAAAAACCTTTTAACATATGAGCCTAAGCATTCAAGGAAAATCTCTCATACAAGACAGAAATCAATTGGAGACTTTGATGAAATCCCTAAACAAGAATTAAGAAAAGAAGCATCAACAAGAAATACAAGTAAAGCAATATCTATGTGTACAGAAGATAGTAGAAGTCCTTGTCATATTAGAAATGCTAGTGATGCTGATTCAGTTATTTATGTTGCCCCTGAAGAGATTAAAAAAGCCTCTGTTGATATAAAAGTTGGTATTTCACAAATGGCTAAAGAAAATACTTGTGAATCAGTTAGGAGCTCACTTGCTATGTTGGAAAATACCCCAAGTTCTGTGTTTTGTAGATTTTGTAAAGTGGATGTTCATACGACTATTGAGTTTTATAATACTAGGGTTCCCGGAGGCTTTTTGAGGATGTTTTCATCGATTTTTACTTGTTGCAATGGCCCGGTGTGGCTGAATAATTATAAGGTCCATAAATGCCCGAAATGCTCGCTGGTGCTCGCTAAGTGTAGGTAATTATTTAATGTAAGTATTGAGATTAGAATATTTTAGGGTAAAATTTGTTAAGGAAAATACTAAGAGATGGAGTATGAGGAAGTGAAAGTTATATTTTTTATAGCTGATTAGTAAGAATTATACCAAATACTTCATTCCTATATCTCTAAACAATTATATTCATTTTTTAACTAAAAAAAAGACAATATAAATTCATAATTCTAAAATTNACAATTATATTCATTTTTTGACTAAAAAAAAGACAATATAAATCCATAATCCTCAAATCGCCTAAATTTTTTTTTCGCCTGAAATGAATTTTTCCCCATATTTATAAGCCAATAACTCTATATATAAATGACATCCTCACATCAAGTCTATAGTGACAGGACAAGTAAGATATGTGACATAGGTGATGCCCATGGTGTGGCAATTCTATCAAAAGCTGCAGGTTTAGACGTTGAATATGTCCCATTCCGTCATGCTCCTCTTTTAGATAACGAAATCCGTATTCGAGTCACTGACTCAGGGTTATGCCAAAGTGATGCTTTTATGATGAAAAATGCCTGGGGAATTTCAGCTTTTCCATTAGTCGCTGGGCATGAGATTCTTGGCATAGTCACTCACATTGGCGAAAAAGTCACAAAATTCCAAGTAGGTGATCGTGTAGGACAAGAACCACTAAAAGATAGTTGCGAGCATTGTCATGATTGTATGTTAGGTTTTACTAATGTTTGTTCACAAAATAGATTTACAATAGGTCAAGAATTCGGGGGTTTTGCTACATCTTTTCAATCTCGGGCTAATAATTTTACTAAAATCCCAGATATTATCCCAGGTTCAGCTGCTCCACTTATGTGCGCAGGAACAACAGTTTATAGTCCTTTAAGTAGAGATCTTAGTCCTGGAATGAAAGTTGGAATTATAGGAGTTGGTGGATTAGGTCATTTAGGGATTATGTATGCAAACAAAATGGGTTGTGAAGTAACAGCGATTTCGACTAGTTTAGATAAAGAAGCTGAAGCTAAATCTTTTGGTGCTCATCATTTTCTTGTTAGCAAAGATCTTGAAGCTGTAAAAAATGCAGAAAGGACTTTAGATTATATTTTAGATACAGCAACTGTATATAGTCTTGATATGAGTACTACACTTTTAAAGCCTAGAGGGGTTGTGAATATTGTTGGAGCTCCAGATGATCCTAAACATCATTCTTTTAATGCTTTTAGTGCTGTTTCTAAGAATCTTACAATTAAAGGTTCGGCTGCTGGGTCAAGACTTGAGACTGAGAAAATGATTGAGTTCTCAGCGAGGCATTCAGTATATCCAAAGTCAGAAGTTTATAAGTTTTCTGATTTCAACTTGGCTTTAGACTCATTGGCTAGAGGTATTCCAAGAGCACCAAGATATCGGGCTGTGTTGGAAACTGCTTCGTTTTTTGAAAACTTTACCCCTAGTAATTAGAATTATCCTTTAGTTTAGTTGGAATATTTCAGTTTTATTAAGAGTTTCGTCAAAAGATTGAAGAAGTTGTTTAGAGAATTGTGTTTTTGTATAAGTTTGGGTTGAATTTTGATAGGGCTAAGGTTGTGTTTGATTAGGATTATGTTGATTGTATATCTAATCATTATAAATTCACCATAAAGTTATATTATATTCAATCTTTATTTTAAACCAATTTACTTTCCTTATTTTTATAACTTATCAGAAAAATTATCACATAAATCAATAAAAATTAGGCACTAGTAATAAAGTTTAAACCTATAATCTCCATATATAATCCAAACATGCTTATTTTATTAATGCACTACTGAATTTATATAACATCTTATGATTACTCCGCAGAAATCCTTACCAATACCTTTCTGCATGCCCTACACATATGTATAAGTTCATGTTTGATTTTCAAACTCTGTGAAACACAGCATCTCAACGACTGACAAAACATCTCTAATCGACTTAGTAAATCAGGCTCAACAACTTGAAATCCTACAACAGTAGCTACTTCACAATCACACTGTGGACAATACATTTTATTTGGCACAGCAAATGAGCTTTGATGTATACTTCCTTTATGAAACTTGTCTCTAAAATCATCGGCAAATGAGTTTTTAGCTGAAGTCACGGCTTCAGACATCCTCCAAGCTTGATTTGGTATTTCCCCATTTCCTTCAATTTCATTAAAAGATAAATCGCTTATAGTTTTCATAGACACATTATCAGCAAATTGATATTTCTGATCAGTTTTATTAACAATAACAGTACTTGGGTCTATAACTTGAGATATAGAGCTTTTACTGAACTGCAGAGAACTTGAAGATTTGAAGTCATTAAGTTGGTCTTCATGGAAATCGGTGATAAAATCCATAATAAAACTGTTTGATTTTAACGAGCTACAATGCGAAGTCTCATTCGGTCCTTTGGTCAGTCTTGACAAATGATTCAGCTGGTCCTCTGACATTTTTAAATATACCCGCCATTTGTCTTCTGAGATACTTTTTTTTTTTAAGCTAAAATTAGCATATTTTATTAAAGTTTTGTATTAATCAAAGTTAATTTTATAAGCAATAGTTTCATTACGGCAGTATTTGCAGATAGGGTTAGAAAAACATTCAGAACAAGCTGCATGGCCACAAGGATCCCTTAAATAGTCTTTGTCATATCCACATTGGCATCTTGTTTGTTCCATATAATCTTCTTCTATTTTAAGTTTTTCTTTAATATCATTTTCAACATTATACAAAGCTAAATATAAACTATCAAGTTTTTGATGAGCACTTAAGAACTCTTCTAAAGCTTGAGCTTCATCTAATATCTCATGGGATAAAGGGCAGAACTCGGCTAAAGGGCAAAATTGTTCATTTTTCATGTAAGGACAAGGTTTTGATCGATATATAAGAGGATGATATAAGATTTCATTGATTGTATGAGAAAATTCACATTGATCAAGATCAGAACATTGACTTGCTTGAGGGCAAAAATTGTGACTGTATTTTTTGTATTTATAAACACGTCGGCGTTCACCTTTTTGATGATAGTATCTGCAGATTGGATTTAAGCATCGGGATTTGTTTTGACATTGAAGAGCTTTGTAGTAATCTTTAACCCAGTCTGGATGGTCGAATTGGCTGATCTTTTTAGACTCTTGGAGAAGAGCTTGTCTAACATTTTCTTCGCCTGTAAGTTCGTGGAGGACTTTTTGGATATAAACTCCAGGGATATCGGGGTAGTCGTTTTGTAACTCTTTGAACTTGTTTTCAGGGTAGTTGAAATTCGGCCCTTGTCTTGGTCTCTCATAGTTCTGTCTGTATTGACTTTTTCTATCCATTATAAGAGAGGTTATGAAGAAATTATGAGTTTTTTTTTTTGGGGAATATGGGTATGAAGATTTAGGATTTTTAAGTTTGATTAATGGATTTGATTATGCTGGCATGCAAGGTGTAAGGAAGGCTTATGATTGGATTTATAAGGAAAATATGGTTGTTGATTATAGGATTGATGTTGGAAGGAAATTTTAGAAAATGTTTATTATTAAACTATTGGGATGGTGATCAAGGTTTTATATGATAGGAAATAGTTTTTATTTTGTAATGGTAGTTTTTTAGCATTGAAAAAGAACGTTAGTAAGAAAATTTATATGCTGATTTTTTTTGGGAAATCAAATAAAATATTTATAAATATATGCATAATAAAGCAAACTGCTAATGAATTTTTTCAAATAACTATCTGTTATAATCATTAATAAAATCTTATACCTTTAATCTAAAAATATAAAATAAACTCACTTATGACTAAAACTAAAAAATGTATGTTTAGAATCTAATATTTTTATAAAACATATTTTAATACAAGACAATTATTAAATTCCAATATTCATAATAAACACTCAAAATTTTAATTACCTTAGTATATTCTTAAATTACAAAGTTAAATACATAAACTAAATAGNAATATTTTTATAAAACATATTTTAATACAAGACAATTATTAAATTCCAATATTCATAATAAACATTCAAAATTTTAATTACCTTAGTATATTCTTAAATTACAAAGTTAAATACATAAACTAAATACATATATTAAGAAGAAAAAAAAGAATAATGAATGAAGAGCATTTAATTAAATTTCTCTCAGAAGAAAGTGACAAAATCGATTGTGATGCTATAAAGAGTTGTTATAATTTCGATATCGATCTTTGTGGGTGGAAAGATGTGAAAGAAGAGTCAATAAGAAAAAATATGAATTTAGAAACACCAAAATTCAGAATTAGGGTAATAGAAACTAGAGGATCACTTACTAGAAGTTCATCAAGTAAGGGTTATTCAGGTACTGTAAGTTCTAGCAATGATAGTAGAAGCAATTCTCCTAACAGTGATATTGGACATTACACAAAAAGAAACAAAGGGGTAAAAAACTTAAATAAAAGAAAAATAATATCCTCTATTGCATTTAAAAATGAAGAAACTCCTGTTGTATTTGAAGATATAAAGCCAGGTTTAAATATCATAAGAATACACAAAATCTCGAATCCTCAAAGGACGAGAAAGCCTATTAAAGTGTTTAGGCTTCCTAGGGTCGAACAAGGAGAAGAAGAATAAAAAATTCGCTTTTAGTATTTTGCTGATATTTAAAAGTATATTGAAAATTTAGAAAATAAAAGTTTGGCTATTTAGATAGGATAATTGATTTTGAAAAATGAGGAATTGGATGAATTATTAGGTTATAAGACTTTTGTGGTTATGTAAAAGATCGGGTTATGATGATTTTGGATAGATTTCACATCAAAAAACTTTTTATTAGATTAAATATTGTAGTTTATTAGAAAAAAAATTTTGGGTTTATCATAGTGAATACTATTAGAGTTATATTTTGTGATTTTTTATGTTATCGAATGATGTTTTATATATTTAAAATCATAATTAATCAGAGACTCCCTTTAAGTATATGACAAATATTTTACAGTTTTAATATGTTTATTATTGTAAAATGATATTGAATTCTCATATAATATTTTAATCTGAAATCATTGTATAGATCATTTATATAATATGATGAAGTTATTTTAACGAGTATATCAGGCTCATTAGCTAAAATAAGGATTTGTTTTGCTCCTGATTTATAAGATCTATGCATGAAATCTTTAAATATGTGATGATTACTATTCAATTATANGTATATCAGGCTCATTAGCTAAAATAAGGATTTGTTTTGCTCCTGATTTATAAGATCTATGCATAAAATCTTTAAATATGTGATGATTACTATTCAATTATAGAAATAAAAATGTATTTTCAGGGACTCTCGAATTTTATTTGAAGTCCGACAAGTTAATAAGTTTTATTCAGTTCATTATACGGTATTTATATTTACATAAATACTGAATAGTTTCTTTATCAACTGTTATTAGTGATGATCTTCATAATTAGTTCGAGCTATACTAGTTTTTAATATTTCTGGTAGTATTTTATATATTTTAAACTTACCTAATGTCAAAATTGGACTAAGATTATATTAAGGCATTATTAAAATTTCATTAAAATAATATATATTTTCCAACTAAATTTTAGGTTTCTAAGTAACAACCTCATCTTTTAAAAACTACTTAATTTTAAATATTTATATTATCAAATTTCTTTTAACCTACTTGATTATTCTGTTCAGCTCCTTTTAGAATCTGCTTGGAAATATACAAAATCACTACAAGCATAACCAATGTAGAAGGTATAATAACAGATATTAAAACAATACCTTCATTTTCTATTTGATTACGAGTATTCAAACTTTTTTTCTCTTGTGTATTTTGCCCATTTCCTGAGCTTTCACTATTTCCTTGACTGCTTTCATTATTTTCTTGGCCACTATCATTATTATTTTCCCCTGAACAATCTTCTTCAAGACTGCATTCAGAATTACAGTTTCCATCATTAAGCATAAAATAATAACAAAAATGTAATGGACTGATTAAGCATTCCATATTTGAATAACCACATGAAGTTGTATTACAGTCTGAAATACAGTTTTTTATAAATTTAACTTCATAATAACATTTAGTACTACATTTTGGACATAAACTAGGGATTTGATTATAACTTAAACAATAACCTGATTCAATTGAGTTCCACCATGGGAAATATTTACCGTTTATAACCAAATGACTATCTGGATCATTTAATCCTTTGGCTGATAATAGAAGATCCATATCTATATTTCCAAGCCCACCTGATTTAATAACAAGATTTATGTTACAATCTATATCGTAATCTTCACCACATTTTGTATACATTTCTTGTAAATATTCTATAAAAATATGTAGTGAATGATCTACTTTTGGTAAAGATTTGTAAAATGTTAATGATGTGAGTAAGTTTTCTAAAATTAATTTTCCTCTAAAAGAAGATAATGAATGTGCACAATAATAATTTTCTTGATATTCGATACAGTCTAAGTCTGTATTTCTAGCAGTTGAAGTGTATGCAATGTTGATTTTGAAATAACTTTCAGCAATTTTGTAATTTTTTACTATGGTTTTTGCCCCTTTTACTATAAAGGCTTCTTGGTTTCGATTTCCGCTAAGGATGAGTTCGACTTGAGGGTTATTTGATTTTTTATAATCGAATTCATAGGATATCCACACATTTTTGTACTTAGAAAAATATTCGGAATAAATGTAAAACGGGATAACTAAAGCTGTGAAATCTTCGTACATATCATCTGTATAGTACGATGCAGTTATGTTAAAGAGTTTATCAGACTCGCTTGCTAAAATAAGAATAAGATTTGCTCCTGAGCTATAAGATCTATATAAAATATCTTTGAGTATGCAATTATTATCCCAATACAGCACTAAGACTGTATTTTTAGGAATATTCACGTTTAATTTGCATTCTGACAAAGAATCATATTGAATTCTTCCATATTTTGGGCTAAGTGCAGGGTTCCCGAAATTTGCAAAACCATAAGGGATCCCTAAATCTCTAAGTTCATCAGGACTATGAACTTTTATTACACTTTCACATAGATTTGATAGAAAAAAAATCAATAGCAACATAATTATATAGCATAATAGTTGGCAAATAAGACATTTATTAATTTATCTATAAATTGATGAAATAACTTGGATTATATCTTTTTTGACATGGTAAGGATGTGATAATGTTATTAAGGTTTAATATTATCTAGATGATTTTATTGAAATCTTATTTTTTGTATATGTTGCAGTTTAGCGATTTTGTCGAATGTATTTAAAAATTTTGAAAAAAGTCCTAATTTTTATATTTAGATAAAATAGATAGGATTTATTAAATACAGGTAACTTAAATGGATTATCTTGAATTGTCTTTTAGTCTTTTTCAATCTTGCTAGTATGAATGCCAAAATCTAAAAATTTGCATATTGACTTTATGGATTTTTTTTTTGATTCTAAATAAAGGTTATTATTCTAACTACTTAAATGAGCACTCGGGGAAAGACCACATCCATTGATCGATTCTATTATCGTAGTAGTAGAAAAAGTCCTTTTCAGTCTTACTCGTCAAATCAAAAAGCGCAGCTAAATAAACTATACCTTCTTTAACATTACCAACTAAATAAAAACTACAAACTAAATAAAAAATACTTGCTTCATATCCTTTACTCTCTTATTATAAAATACTGACTATATAATTCTTACACGATCCTAAATCTCTATTACCTATCTTTCCTATACTCCCTAATTTATCCATACAATCTTCATATTTCATACATTCTAAATATCTTTAACTTTCTTTTTATCCCTTACCTATTTTTCTTTTACTTTCTGTATATCCCTTACTGCCTTCTTACATAATACTCTCTACTTTTCACTTACCCCCTTCTTATAAAATACATCCACCTATATAATTTTAACCCCCTAAATATTCTTTACAATCTTAATAATCAATACCTATAATAATCCTCACAGCCTATATAAACCTATACCCACTACTTTGTCATTACTATCTTCTTATATTTCACAATCTATATAATTTTCACTATCTGTCTAATATTTTACTATCTTTTTATTATTTACATTCTTGCTAAATTTTACCATCTTCATTAGTTTTTACCCTCTTTATTAATAATACCATCTGAATATTTTTTACAATCTTTATAATTGTCACCAGCTGATTAGGTTTAACGGTCTATGTTTTCTATACAAGTACATGCTTAATATAAATTTACAGTCTTAATAGGAATAACCACCTAAAGGAGAAATTACAATCTTTTTATTATATACCTTGATAGGATATTACAGATAAAAATATATTTTTTGTCTTTGCTGAGTTTTATTTCTTTTATTTCTTGAAGGTAATTGAAAATTAGTCCATAGTCTTGAAGGCTTTTTATTTTTTTCTGCAAAGACATTGAATCAAATTCTGCCAATGCGCTTACAAAATTATTATTTTTAATGTCTTCAAAGCTTTTCTCTTTTATCTCTTCTTGACTGGATAAAGTTTCTGATAATTCGTTTGGTATTTTTTCGAGTTCTGGGTTAGGATTCGAGATTCTGCTATCTTTATTTTCCATAAACTATTTATATAAAGAAATATGTTAGTATATAAAATTTATCAAAGGTTTTATAAGTGTTTAATACGATCTATTTTAGAAAAAGATATTACTTTAGGATATACAATCTCTTATCTGATCTCAAAAAATATTTCCTGAATCAAGCATTTGTTTCTTTTTCATGAAGCTTAGAATACTTAACTATAATAAAATATCTTTTAAGTTCTTGTACAAAATAATAATTATTTCTACACATTATGAAGTAAAAACATAAATAGCTTTCTGTTATATAAAATATCACCAATAGAGAAAAGTAAAAAATATTTTAAAAGATATTAGCAATAGGATGTTTAATAAAGATGCTAAATAAATCTAAATTTTCTCAGCCTATGGATAAGATGTTTGGATATGTCAGGTTTAAGTTTACAATCTCAGATTTTATATGTTTATCATATGGTTTTATAGAAAAATATCAAAAGATGGAAGCTTGACTATTGTTCAGCCCTTGTTAGATATACAGCATATATAATTTACCCTATCCAAATTATCATCAAACTTAAATCCTTCTTTTATCATTATTATGTCTATTTTCCTATACAAAATTATAAAAAAATCATCCCTTCTTCCAAATTATCATCAAACTTTCATTCTTTAACCCTAAATCTTATAAATAAAAAACTCAATGGATCAAAAATTTACCTCATTCTCACCATTAGAATTTTCTGGTAAAAACTCCTTTGGCGCTTTGCCTGAGCTGAATTCTCTTTCAGATATCCTCGATGATGTCTGTTCTCCATCACTTAAGCCTTCAAACAAAATTTCAATTCCCATGCGATCCTACGATTCCAAAAAGCTGGAAATCTTAAATCCTGTAGAAAAACCAGTACAAAGTTCTAATCAATTTCTAAAAGAAACTCATGAAAAACCTGAAGATATGTGGGGAGAAGTTGGTGAAGAGATAAAATTCACAAAAAAGATTGAAAATTATAAAGACCAATGGGAAGTTAAGATTACAGAAGAGACAAGGAAAATTGAAGAGCCAAGAAATTGGGCTGATATTTCAGTTGATAGTGAAAAATCTAACCAAGACAAGAGGATTAAAATACCAGGTAATCCTTATAGCCAAAAAAACCCAGAAAATGCTCCAAAGCTTGAAAAATATGTAGAGACTTTTAAAAGAGGAAAAAGGTCAAGAGGTAGGTATAACAATTTTAGAGCAATGCCTGAGAATATTGAAACACAAATAGTACCTGTTCCAAACCCTAGGGCTGAACAAGTCAAAGTTTTTTCTCCTGAAAAAGTTGAATCATGGCCGAATTTTTCTAATGAGATTTCGAATCAGGTTTCTGAAGAATTTAACTTAAAAACTTATAAAACACAGAAATGTCCTAATGGGGAAAAGTGCAAAGGTTGCAATAAGTATCATTATGAAGGGGAAAAAAGAAGGGAATTTAATAAGATACAGTACTCAGCAGCTTTATGTCCAAGAGCTCAGAATTGTATGATGCAAGAACGATGTGGCAAGGCTCATAATTTTATAGAACTTTATTATCATCCACAGATTTTCAGGTCATTACCTTGTCCTTATGCTATCAAATGCAAACAGTGCTCATTTGGCAGTCTTTGCAATTTTATTCATTTGGTTGATGACAAAAATATTGAAAATAAAGCTAAAGTCAAGTGTAAAGGGTGCAATCAAGATGATGTTTGTATGGTTAGGGTCAAATGCGGCCATGCATGTTGTAAGAATTGTGCTGGAGGAAATGAGTGCAAAAGATGTAGGATTCCTGGAGAATCTATTAAGCTCGAGCTTTAACTCATATTAATTATATATACTATTTTTGCATAAGGAAATCATCATTATTTCCTAGAACAATTGAATATAGTTTGATTTTTTTTTAATAATTATCTGAAGAATTTCTAGTTTTTTTCAGCTTACAATTCGCTTTTTTTGAAATAAAATTTTGTGATTTGTGTTGATTAACGATAAGAATTTTTTTGAAGTTGTGTTTATTAGTTTATGTCTTAACAACTCTGTATTTCTGCTCTTCAGTTACGCACTTGCTCCATAAAGTTCATAAAATTCAAATTTAAATATATTACATGACTGAAAGAATGAAAAGAACAAGCCAAGGTTCAATTGACCTCCAGCTCGTCGAAGAAATCTACAAACGGGCTAATAACGACTACCTCACTCGAACTTATAACAAAGGTAAATTCCTAGGCCAAGGGGGCTTTGCCAGGGTCTACGAATTCACGAACCTCGACTCAAAACAAACATTCGCAGGCAAAGTTGTAGAAAAATCATCCCTGACAAAAGCTCGAATCAAACAAAAACTAATGAGTGAAATCAAAATCCACCGATCGTTATCCCATCCTAACATCGTGAAATTTGAGCATTTTTTTGAAGATAGTGAAAATATTTATATTCTTCTCGAACTATGCCAAAATCAATCTTTAAATGAACTTCTTCGTCGCCGTAAACGTTTATCCGAAATTGAAACCCAATATTATTTATATCAGCTTATTTCAGCATTAAAATATTTACATAATAACAAGATAATCCATCGAGATATAAAACCAGGAAATCTATTATTGAATGAAAAGCTTGAGTTGAAACTTGGGGATTTTGGTTTAGCAAGTAAATTAGAATTTGAAGATGAGAGAAAAAGGACGATATGTGGGGCAAAAAATTATATAGCGCCTGAGATTCTTGATGGGTATAATGGGCATAGTTTTGAAGTTGATGTTTGGAGTTTTGGAGTTTTGGCTTTTACTTTATTAGTTGGTAAGCCTCCTTTTGAGAGTAGTGATATAAAAGATACGTATAAGAGGATTAAAATGAATGCTTATAATTTCCCTGAACATGTGGAACTGTCGAAAGATGCTAAGGATTTTGTAAATAAAATCCTTGTATTAAACCCAAAGTTCCGTCCTGGGCTTGATGAAATAGAGGGTTTTGAGTTTTTTACTAGGAACCCAGTGCCAAAGTCTTTACCTTTGAGTTCATTAGCTGTGCCACCTTCTGTTCATTTTCTCAGCAGTTTCAAGGTTTGTGATGAAAATGTTTTAAATAACAGAACCAAATCTAGAGGGCCAAAGGAACCTTTGGCTGAGACTCAGAAAGTTTTAGAGTTAAATAGAGGACTTGAAAACCAAGAAAGACTTGAAACTGTGGCTAAAGATAAAAGCCCAAGAGGTACTCAAAGAAAAGTTTCAGCAGGGAGTTTATATACATCTATAGAAAATGGTCCTGATGTTTGGGTTAAAAAGTGGCTTGACTATTCGTCTAAATATGGTATCGGGTATTTATTAAGCAACTCTTGTGTTGGAGTGTTTTTTAATGACTCTTCTAAGTTAATAAGTGACCCAACAGGACGAATGTTTAAATATCAAGAAAGGAACTCTGCTGATGAAATCACATTTGTGATTGACTCATGTCCACAGGAATATAAAAAGAAAGTCAGCCTTGCTGAATATTTCCGTAAACATTTGAAAAGTGAAGATTCAGACAATTTACCTTGTTCTATTACTGTGTATGTTAAAAAGTTCATTAATACTAAACATGCATTGTTTTTTAGAATGAGCAATAAAGTTGTTCAGATTAAGTTTATGGATAAGTCTGAACTTTTGTTAACTAGTGCTACTAAACATGTTGTTTATATTAACAAGTCTTTAGAAATGTCGGTACATCCGTTAGGAAATGTTTTAGAAACTGCAACACAGGATTTAACTAAGAGAATTAGATATGCGAAAGAAGTATTGACTAATGGACCTGTTAATGAGTAGTTATGATTATGTGTTTTAATGTATTTAAGGTATGTAGAGGAGGATTTTTTTTTTAGTTTTTGTTAGGAATATGATATAATGAAGTGTGTAAGTTTTGGAAATATTTTTTGTAGATTCTGCGTTAAAAAATATGCAAATTTTATGGATGATTAGCATTGGGATATGTAGTTAAAATATCGTTTGGAGGATGCTTGGATGAGGATAAGTTATGAACTTACTGAAGAAATTAAGTGGTTTTTTAAGATAATCACTGAAAACTGTAATAGTTTTTTTTTGATTTATATTAGATTACATTAGGAAAGTTCTAGGGTTACTAATGATTGTGGAATTATATAGAAAATTTTGATTTATAAGATTTTGAGAATATGTTTGGGCCCATTATGGCTATTTAACTAAAACTTCACATCAAAATCTTAATTCTATATAAAAATCCACATATAAATCCACTATATCTATTTTAAAATCCTTAAAAAGTATTCTATTTGTATTGGCTCTTAGGTTTACTATCATCAAATGCCATTCTATAAGAGATTTTTGTAGGCACAGAAGAGGCAAAGTCGGATCCTTTAGCCCAATCATATCCAGTAGCATAAGCAAACAAAGACCCATCTTGTTTAAAGTCAACAGCAGTCACAGGACCATCAAGCCCTGTGAAAGTTTTCAAGCACTGTTTGGCAAATCTATCCCAGAATATAACTGAAGAATCACTTCCCCCAGTAGCAAAAGTTCCATGAGTCTGATTAAAACTAATACAATTGACTGAATATGCTGATTGAGATGAATTATCCCTATGACATTTAAACGTAAAGTCATTTTCTGTTCTAAAAGTACTTGGGTTAACTTTTTTCATCGCACATCTTCCTTCAATAAGGCCAATAGCAAAGCCACTACCATCAGAATAACAATCCACACATTTAAACTGAACCTTAACATTTAATTCAGGGACAATTTCAGGCTTAGTATTTCCGCTTTGTAAATATTGAAGATTCCAAACTGCATGTTTTTTATCTGAGAGTATGGCTACCATAAGAGGATATTTAAGACTCATACCAAAAACTCTACTGCCAAGTTGAACATTTGCTGTAGGATTTGGAGACCTTAAATCCCAGAAACATACTGAACCATCCCATGAACCTGTTATTAAATGATTGATACTTTCACACCAAAGAACTTCACGTACTGGTGCTTGATGAGTTCCTACTGTTCTTACCTGATTTGAATTTATGTCCCAGATCTTGACTTGATTATCAGTCCCACCAATAAACACTGAGGTACAGTCTGATTTCCATGATACAGATAAAACTGGGTCGCTTTGAGTAATTTGAAGTTTTGCTATGCTTTGACCTGTACTGTTTACTTCCCAGATTGAAGTTGAACCATTCCAAGACCCTGCACATAACAAACCCTGCTGTGATGGAGCCCATTTCAAACTTTGGACTGTGTCATTAGGAGGGTTTGGCACACAAGGATCGTTTGGCTTATTTATTGTATTTGTCCTCATCATTTTTTATTAGATAAGATATTTTTAATAGGATTTTAATTAGGTACAAGAAAGCTTTTTTTTGTATAGATCAAAATATTATGAGTAATTTTGAGTGAGTTAATGGGTTTTAAATTAATTTTGGTAAATGAGATTTGAATATATATGGATGATTTTAGGATTATGATTAGAATTAATGTAAGATGTATAAAATTTTAGGATTTTTATGGTTAGGTAAAAGTTGGATTGGATAAATTTTTGATGATAAGAGATTTTAGGGTTAATATGAGGCGATTTTTTATGTAAGATTTGATTTTGGTAGAAATTATAGAAATGATGTTTTGGGTGTAAATGGAGAGATTAAGTTTGTATAGGGAATTATGTTCTTATAATATTATAGTAGAAATTAGGTGATTTTTTATGATGTGTTTTTATTTTTTATATATTTACAGACTTTTTTGGTTTGTTCATAGCATTTTATAATATATTTGTTTTAGTTTTTGCTTGATTATCCTATAAATAAAACCTTAAAACAAGATGTTTGTGTATTTATACTTTTTCACTCTATTATAGTTTAAAATACGAATAAGATTTATTATTAAACAATACCAATTTCTCTAGAAAACATAAAAAATACTCAGTTTTATATTCATATACAAGAAATAAACAATTTACAATCATATAATCATGTTTATATATATTTACTATAAAAGATTATAATATTTATGGATAGTTTGTCTAATACTTTTCAATATCTTTTATTCTCATATCATAAAATCGTTATACACCCTGTAACTCTATTTTCCTAGTTATCCCCACATTGACTCTAATTCATTGAGCATTTTATTATATCTTAACCCAACCATCATCAAATAAAACTAAAGCTGATTTTAACTAAATCATATAGTCCGATTATTTTCTCATTCCACCCACTATTCTTCCCTCAAAAAAATCCTATAATCACCCAATCAAACTAAAAAAATCATAAAACTTTGTTTATCTCAATATTTACCAATTAACCCATTCTTCATATCAAAAAAATTGCTAGTCACAATCATTTATCCTTTAAAAACCCTCAACTCTCTACTATTTTTCCAAAAATACCATTTTTTCAACCCATTTACCAAAAAAGATATTTCTGGTATACAATCACCCTATATATAGACATTTAAATCATTATTATAACAAAGATATGAATAATATCTCTGTATATGAAAGACTATCATTTTCCCAAATTATTATTTAGATATAAAAAATATCTTTTATCTAAATTATTCTTTATAATATTAAACTGGTATACTTTATATAAGATTGATTTTTGTAATAATAGTCTAAATATCTTGAAAGATATGAGATGGATAATTAATGTATGATAAGATATTTTATTTGTAAGTCCGAAAATAAAATATCACAATATTATAGGCTAAATGAAAGATATTTATATGTAACTTTAAAGAAATATAGACATAATTGTTTGACAGATTATTAAAATGTTGAAAAGATATAAGAAATATCCATTTTGTCAGGATTTATTATTTATTAGTGGATATAAATATCTTGATAGCATTCATATCTTTTAAACAGAATTTGGTAGCTAGTTAAAAAATGAATTCTCTCCTTTGAAAAAATGTATAAATTATCAGAAAAAATTAAATATATCTTTTATATTCCCGATTTATGATTGAAAAAACTAAACTTGATATTTTTTTCATTTAAAATACTAGTTTTTACCTTTGTGCTTGATGTTTTACTATAATTTATACTGAAAATTATCAAAAATAGAAAAAAAAAAATTTATATTCTTATGCGAAATTACGTCTATTCAAGTCAAAAGATGCTAAAAGATTATAGCAAAAAGATATAATTCATCTAACTATTTAAAACTTTAATCTGCTAATATCATCGATAGCTAAACTCCTAAAAACTCTTAAAAAAGCCACGATTGTCACTGAATCCTTTAAATAGAGCATCATTTCAATCCCTAAATACATATATCAAAATATAATAAAACTATTTCAGATAAAAAGTTATATAATCGCTTATATAATCTTATCTTCCAATACTTTTAAATACATTAAAACATCCTATATAATTTTTACTTTAAAATCTCTGAGCATATTTCCCCTTACAAATATGGGTTTGCCAATTTGGAATTGTATAATACCTATGAAAAGCTATCAGATTTTCATGATATCCTTATGCAAGAAATAAGGAAAATCTTATTCTTTAAATCATAGACTGTAATAATAAAATCTAGCAAGTTTTCATCATCTTTATCTTTACAAATACAGAGAAAGTTAATATGAGTCAAACAAAAATCCAACAACTCAGTTTGCCACTATCATTTTAATACTTCAGATACTATTTCTCAGCCATAGTCCCATTCATAGAAAAAACATCTTTAAAAGACCAAAGGTAAATCCTAAAATTACATATTGAAGGTTTTAAAAAACTCTAAAAGCTTATTGCATCAAGTGACTAGAAATAGTTTTTTATGTCTCTTAATAAAGTGCTCAAGCTCTACCCAAACATTTTTCCTTTTTAGAAGCGAGCTTAGATAGAAAATAAAATAATATTATTTTCATATGAAGAAGCCTTTAATGAAATTTTGGATAACTAAAAATATACTATATTTATATACCTGAGTCAAATTAATACAGCAACTTTTATGGTGAAGATTACTTAAAGATCATCCTAAAAGACAATGCTATTTACTAATATGAAATTGTTGGGCTTATAAATTTGTATTCGAAGAAATAATCCAATCCTTTGACCACTACGCAAAAATAAATATAGAAATCTAAGCCCTCAGAACAAAACTCGTCATTCTGTACAAGGTCAGACTGAAACTCAGGTCTTTAAGTACATCAAAGATGCAGACCATTTACAAAAATCTAATATAATTAGAGATTCTGTTTCACATTTTGATAAGGTATTTATTTATACTTTCAACATACAAATCCTTGATTTTCTTCTGTTTTTGATAGGCACAACATCATCCATTGCAATCTAAACAGAGAATATTTTGCTTGAAAACCCAAATATGCTAAAATCAAAAATAATGGTTTTGGAAGTGATAATAATATGCTAGTGGCTTTATTATGACAGAAAATTAATATTTATCATTAATTAAGACATTTAGTACAATTTTTATTATATTTAGATTGTGATAATATTTTTATGTTTGGAGAATTATCATTTTTATAGTAAATTTATGTTTTTATGGGTATAACTGGAAATATAATGCCTAGAAAGCGAATTAAGATCTTTCTTAGCAGAATTTTATCATATTAATGTTGAAGTATTCTAATTATTTGATTACTAAATATTAATGAGCCCATTTATTTCTAAATTAATATAATTCAAGTAAATAATCCATATGAAAACTTTTTAACTAGCTAAGTTGTTGTAAAAACCTGATAAATTTTGACCGATATACTATTTATTATTTCTTCATAGACTTAATAATAAGAAAAATCTCATTAAATTTCTCAACACTTACCCTAATCTATTCTTTTATCCTCCTTCAACAATAATCCTCATCTATTTATCTTATCATTTCATTCTCAAATTTATTTTTAGATCACAAACTTGATTATCCCGACAAAAATTCACATTCAAAATAAAATCGCATTATCATATTCTTCAACATCTACTTCAATATATTAAAAATCAAAACAATAATGTCAGAAGATCTAGATAGTCTTATAGAATCCATGCATAGNTTATAGAATCCATGCATAGAATGTGGAACCGCTTCCATCAAAAGCTTTACACAGATACCCAAGAAACTCAAACAGACTCAAAACCTATTATCCAAGGTCCTCTCCTTATCCTTCCACAAAAAATTCTAATCAACATCCTTCTCTTCCTAGATTTCCACAAAGATATCCCCAATATAATCGAAACCTGCCGCTTCATGCAAAATATCATCAACAGTGAAGTTTTCCAAGTAAAATCTTTCAATAGCTGGTCTCATCATCCTAATAAAACAACAATCCAAAATCTTCAAAAAGAAGAGCAAAAAAACTCATCAAATCTTGAAGACACAATAAAAACCAAAGCTGAAGCTATTTTAAGCATAAAAAAAGTTGTAGCTGTCAATAACTTTGTGTCAAATAAAATCGCAAGTCAAGATAAAAAAATTGACGAACTTACTAAAGAGCTAAATAAAGCTACAGAAGATCTAAGGATAAATAAAAATATTACAAATAAAGGATTAGAAAAATATTATCGTAAAGAAAAAGAATATAATGATGTTCATAAAGCACTTCAAAATACAGAAAATGAAATATTTTATATAACATCAAGTGAAAGTTCTGAACTAGAAAACTTGAAAAATAAATATGAAAAAGTGTCTAATGAAAATGTTGTTTTAGATAAACATTGTAGGATTTTAGCTTGTGAATTGATGGAATTAGAGCATAAAGCTATAGAACTTGAAAGCACTTTTACAGCTTATGAGACTGCAGTTGATAGGATGAATGAGTATTTTATGATGATGTTTGTTCCAAAAATTGATGTTATTATTAATAAAAGTTCTGAAGATGTTGTGCAGTAATGTAGAGGTTTTTTGTGAGGATAGTATAAAGATATGGTTAATATTAGATTTTAAGATAGCGTAAAGGGGTTTATTATGATTAAATTGTATGATTTTTATATAAAATGATGTTGGTATGTAATTTTTTATCTTAGTTTATTTACCTAATAAATCTAATAAAATCATGATTTTTTATCCTAATCTATCAATACCACAAACCAAGAAAAAAATCATCATAATCCTACAAAAAAAAAGCATAAATAATCTTCCCACACACTAAAAAACTTCTAATCTAAT